>JAPTHL010000121.1:0-161055 GCA_028455855.1 Meloe dianella
CTTGATTTATCACATTCAAAATGATGATATATATGAATATATCAAGAAAGACAATCACCGTTTTGATACATCCGATTATGATATTAAACAGATGAACAAAAAGGTACCGGGATTGATGAAGGATGAGAATAATGGGAGAATTATGTTAGAGTTTGTGGGTCTCAGATCTAAAATGTATGCGTACACAGTTGAAGAGGATCGAGGTGATAGAAAATTGGTTAAGAAATCAAAGGGTTCAACAAGGTCCTCTTTGAAGGCAATTACATTTGAAGATTACAAAAATTGTCTATTTAATAGAGAAACTTTTGAGCGAACGCAAAGGCTCATCAGATCAAAGAAACACGTAGTATACTCTATTGAACAGAGTAAAGTTGTTTTAAGTTCACAAGATGACAAACGCATGCTCAATCGTTGTCACACTGATACAAAACCTTGGGGTTATCTGCAAGAAGTAGTGGGGAAGACTTCATAAAAGTGATATCTAGTCAGCTTGAGCGTACACACAACAGTTATGGATTTAATTGAAGAGGTTGCTATAGAAGCGCAATCAGCTTTGACTCGCGTATACGATAATCACTTAAAACGTGCAATTCGTGCAAGCGAGTGTAATAGTTCATCTCGACAATTGTTGGGTTATTTACTAACCAAAAATGATTACATTGTCCCAGATAGTGCATTTACATGGATAGCTCAGAGTCAATCAAAAGCATGTCTTGAATGTGTATACTTACTGATTGACCAGAAATTGAAAATGAATAAATATGTGAGCGCAGTGGTGAGTAAATGCAAGGGAGACAACATTGAATGGATAAACATAGAGCTGTTTGACAAGCTCGTGAAGAAGCACAACTTCTTGAGTGGGATTTCATTCAAAACCTTCATTTTCAATATTCTGTGAAACTTCAGAACACAGGGTGTCTCGATTGCTTTCTATCCAGTGAAAAATATTTCTGAGAATTATCATACAATTGAAACTTGTATTGATAAAATGATATGCGATGCAGCATACTTGGCCAACTATAAGGCATTGAAGTGCTTCATTGAAGCAATTGACTACAAGAGCTTGAATTACAAGTTCCGTCCAGCTAACAACAATATACATATGTCGATTGTGAACTGGATTCATGCGAATATTGTTAAAGGAGAAAAGTCTCCAGAATCAAGACTTGGCTGGACAAGTGGTCCAGATTCCTCAACTTGGCCTTCTACATTACTTAGTGATTACAAAGAAACTCGATGTTTGTTGTACTCTATTAGAAAAATAAAAGTATATTGTTTATTTGGTGTTTTTATTTAAAATGTTTACAAATTCAAACGAGTCTAGCAACACTTCTAGATGGAACATACTTGGCGATGCGGTCATGTATTATTAGACAGTAGGCAGTAGTTTTGTCTGGTATATTGATGCTCGTCTCAAACTCTATCCGTATGTCAACAGGACTTCTTTTCACTTGCTCATTCTGTTTTGAACAGTCAATAATTGCTATAGGAGCAAATTTCTTGAAATCATCGGGAGTCAATATTGGCTCCCTATCTTTTCCCAAATAGGACTCTTGGAACTCGGTGAACATTTCATAAAGGACTGCGAATTGATTATTTTCGAAGTTCAAATTCAAGTTATCATAAGGGTACATAACATCATTTAGGTACACCTTTATATTGGTTAAACTACAATGATCAAATTGACTGCAGTTCTTTTTGGCTTGATTCTTTCTGTCAGTCTGTAAACCAAAGAATATGTATTGTGGTCTCTCCATTGACGTCTTAATTGGCCACATATGCCTTTGTGTCAGCGGCAACAGTGGATATTCATAGAACTCTCTACTTCTAAATAAGACATCGAGCTCTTTATCCTTCCTCAACGTATCCAATAAAGCAATTCGTTCTGCAGTCGATACAGATATATGAGGCATCCTCCAGTAGATTTTGTAAATCTCGACTTTTGCTATTGTTCTAGTGTCATCATATAGTAAAGCATTGGTATCTGTATTACTACGGAGCAACACCAACTCCTGTTTGACGTTCAACACTATTTTTTGAAAGTCATCACAAAAACCTAGGAACATTCGCAATGGAATTATAGCATTGAAGAAACCTGATGTTCTATCGGCAATTGTTGAGGGTGAAAGAGGAAACCATCCTGCATTTTGTAGAGCAGTGCTTTGGAGTTCATTGTATGAAGCTAATCCTTTCATAACCGTAGCAATACCAGGATTCTTGATACGATCAATTACATTCCCAGCAATCTCGTACCTTATTTCATCAAAAAGGAAGAGTGGACCATTATTAATAAACTTAAGAGATGGTGCTGGGGGATCCCCTTCTATAGCTTCTACTTTCGGGCTCGCCACTAGTTTGCCTTCAATATACAAGTCACTTAACCATGGTAAGGAATATAAATCATGCTGTTGAATAGGGATGCGGATTTCATCGTTGTTGTTGTATGAAGTTGAGGCATAAGGTTGATGTATACGTCTCTCGGCATAAGTGATAGACTCATCAAATGCCGCTTTCTCGTTCACTTTTAAAATTTCGTAATTCATAGCACGGTAAATCCCAATGACTTGAGAAACTTTTTGTTCTCTGTTGTTAACCGTTTGGAACTAGTGTTCCTACTGACTCGTTGACTTCTATGTTGTGAGTTTATATATTTTACATGGGTCCGATTTCTAAAGATGATGCCCATAGTTACACTATAACTTGTGGAGATGTAACCTCACTGTGACGATTTCACCTCTGAAATTGATTAGTTTTCATTCCTGATCGGTGATTTTAAGTACTATTTCATCAACCTCTCTCACGCTAATTGGCAGATATATAACGTTTGAGGGAGCCTCAACAATCCGATATCCAGGTGGTACCAATGGAAAGAACTCGTGAATAACGTGAACTTGTTCACCGTTTCTAAATGATCCTGCGACTATGTTGCACTCCACACATATAGCATTTAACTTTAGGATTTTTGAGGGAGTGTCCGACACATGCCTTGAGTTGGCTTTTAGTATTTTGGAATTGAAGCCGAGCAGGCTGCCAATTGAGCCTTCTTTAGAAAAATCTATATCCACAGAGCACTTAATTTCACACTTTATCAAGTACAATCGGAGGATAGTAGTTGCTTTGTAGAACGGAACTCGTTCCAGACAGTGTAACGTGAAAGACATAACAGCTGATATGCAACTGAACCATACACTTGTGATCATGCCATATTATAGGAATTTAGAAACTTTAAACACTCCTGTCCGCATATAGATGTATTATAATTTTGATGCTTCTGATGATTGTACGTAATTTCACAAGGACCATTACTTTTGAGATAACTTATCAGCTCAAGTGGAGGTCTTAAGTCTCCAAAACTATCGAAATATATTGCATTTCGACCGTTTTTTGTGTAAGCAGTCCAATGAGTTCCAGGTCCTTTGTTACTATCTAAGTTAACTATACCACATTCTTTTAGGTTAGGACCAGATCTAGGTAGCGTATCTCTCATGAAAACTCCTCGGAAATAAGCAATCTTCAGCTGTTTTACATATTTACGGATGTCTACGTCAGTCAGTGCTCGCTTTGGAAGTTTTTTGGTGGTCCTAAAAAAAGTCCCAATCCCGTCTTGTAAGGTTTCAAAAACAATCCACTAGCAGATGATTTTCCCAGTGATATAGCCTCCATTTTTTGATTATGCCGTTGACTCTCTTTCAATTGCTCATTAGCTGCTTTTGCTTGACTGACTGCTTTTGAAATAGCAGCTGCACCCCCACCAAGTGATCCTAATGCACCCAAAGCGGCAAATAGCGGTATTAGAGGTAGAAAACCACCGGTTTTGGGAATGGGCACAACACGTACAGGTCTAACTCTTTTTATGCCTTTAAAGGCCTTGGTTGCCTTCAGAGCTGTATTTACTGTATCACCGATGTCAGTGAACTTCTTTTGTTTCAATGCAGCACGTGCACTTTGAGCCAGTTGTCTGAAAGTGAGTTTACCACCACGTTTGGAAGATTTTCTCTTCTTGCAACCCATTCCAAGCTTAACTTTTGCTTTCATTGCAGCAGCAACACCAAGTGCGGCAACCTTTTCACCAAAAGTCGCGTTTGAAGATATAAACCTTTGTCGTGCTTTCTCAAATAACTCGTTATCGGCTATGTGACGCTGACTCAGTTCTTTATTTTCTGCGTAGGCAATGTCGTGCTCTTTACAGGCCTCGTCCGAATGGTTGACACCTTGATCTCCTCTATCAAGTCTTTTCTTCAACTTAGTACCTGGACCACAGAATCTATAACCAGGAATATGTAGCTCAACAGGTAGTTTATCGATTAGCGTGTTGAAAATTCCTGACCCACAATGTCGTTGCTTCCTGGGAGCGCCTCTTCGACTGACTGTTCTAGATCTCTTAACTAGCATTTATAGTCGCCAACAGATACACACAGAAACTAAAACAAAGAAAGCCGTGCAGTATTATTTATATCGTTAAGAGAGCTCATAAATCTCATCAGTATTAGTTCAACATGTGTGTTGTTGAACAGCCAATAAGTCTCAAAATCCAAAACTATGATACTAGTTCTATTGAAGCTCGTAAAAGACATGGGGAATTGCTACCGTCTACAGTTAGATGTCTTATTGTAGGACCATCTAATTGTGGCAAAACCAATGTGATGATAAACTTGTTGGAACATCTGAATGGATTAAGGTTTCAGAACGTTTATGTCTATTCAAAATCGCTATTTCAACCAAAATATGTGTACTTAGAACAATTGTTGAAGCCGATCAGAGGAATAACCTACAGCTTATTTAGTGGCCTAGATAACAACATACCTCCACCGCAAAATGCAAAAGAGAACTCAGTATTCATTTTTGATGATGTTGCCTGCGATAAACAGAATGTTATGAAAGAGTATTTCAGTATGGGAAAGCATAGAAATATTGACTGTTTCTACTTGTGTCAAACATACGTCAGTATTCCTAAACATCTAATTCGTGACAATGCTAACTTCTTAATTGTATTCAAACAAGACCAGATGAACTTGCGTCATGTGTATGATGAACATGTCAACACTGACTTTGCTTTCGACAAATTCAAAGAGATGTGCTCTTTATGTTGGTCTAACAATCATGATTTCTTAACAATCGACAAAGAGAGAGGTATTTACAGTGGCAGGTACAGAAAAGGGATAGACAGTTTCATTCAGCTATAGCGTCTGTTATATGCCGATGTATGCTCTCCTTAAGATCAGTACGCTTTAGATCCTGAAGCAAGCAATGGATTCACAGAAGATATCCAGGTCAATCGAATTGAGTAAGGAGCTTCTAAGGAAAAGAAATGAAATCAAACAGAAGCTGGATTTATTGAAGGAAGATCAACTGAGGCGTGAAAACGCATTTAATCCAATAACTAAGCACTTAGAAGCCATTGCTGATAAATTAGATATAAAAGATGGACAAAATATCAATAACCAGCCTCTGGACATCGACCATCGCTTTGAAACACCTAAGAGACTGAAAACTGAAACAAAGAAAGAGTTTTGCGAGACTCCTAAAAGCACAAAGGCCTCAAAGAGGATTGCATTGAAGGTTACTAATCTCAAGAAGAAAATTGATTCACTTAAAGAAGAGTTTGTAGAGCCACAACGCCACACTGAACAATAAAGTGTTACGTTTAGATTTTTTGATATTGACGATAATTGCATACGTGAATGTTTTGTTACTTACACACCAGTATCAGACTCAAGTGGCCAGGGTCTCACAAATTCATCTCCAGATGAAATTATAAGAAAACATAATTTAGACATGCATGATTGTAGGGCCCAAGGGTATGATAATGGCGCCAATATGGTGGGAAACCAGAAAGGTGTCCAAAGCCGTATTCTAAGAGAATTTCCAAGAGCTTCTTTTAATCCGTGCGGTTGTCACAGCTTAAACTTGGTAATTTCTGACGCTGCTAAAACTTCAGTCAAATCAGTGTCATTATTTGGTGTTATTTAATGGAAGTAATCTCAAAACATACTGAAGCTCTGACTTTAAAAAAAGTGTATGAGACACGTTGAGAAAGCAGTTTCAAGTCTTCAAGCTATTAAGTGTATCAATATAAGGAAGTAGGAGATGAACTACAAGAAGAATACGAGAATAGTACCGACTCCGTTGCTGCTTCAGAAGCCAAATCTCTCGCAAAACTCATGGATCAATATGAATTTTTGCTCATCCTTGTGATTTGGTATGACTTACTACACCAAATAAATATTGTTAGCAAATATTTGCAATCAGAGTCTACAGACATGCAACGAATCTTTTACAAAATGTTGCCAATTTGTAAAGCAATATCGGGATACTGGGCACGCATCAGTTGTTACCATAGCAAAAGAAATTGCCGATAAAGCTGAAATTTCACCGGTATTCCAACAAACAAGAATCCGAAAAGAAGAATAATGTTCGACCATGAATCACGAGATGAAACTCCTATAGACTTAGAACAAAATTTCAAAATCACTGTATTCTATCCTTTGATGGATACAATTGTAAATTCACTGGAAATACCTTTCTAACAAATGTCCAATTTTAATGCAAGCTGAAGTTTTTTATATGATTTAAAGCGACCGGTTAGTATGCCTGAATTTGAGCAATCGTGTTTGAATTTACAAAATATTTTGACACATGATTCCCATTCCGATATTTCCGGAGCAGATTTGGCTCAAGAAATACTAAGCCTGAAGCAATTCTTAGACACAAATCAAGGTCAACCTAAATATGCTCTCTATGTCTTAATCAAAATAGAGGTTCGAAAAACATCCGATAGATGGCGCGCGCAAATATATCGCAACGTTACCGGGTGGTGAAAATACACTGCAACGTTGCCAGACGTACTCTGGTAGTTAGAGAAACATTAAATGACAACGCTGCCAGATTTAAGAGAAGCTAATAGAAAGCGCGCGTAATTTAAAATTTACTTGTATTTTTGACATTTCCAAATGAATTTCATACAAACATGAGTTATTACATACAATTTAAATTACTTATTATCAACAATTGCGATAATAGAGAGTTTTACATATCGTTTAATTTCAGCTTGTAGTTTTCCTATTTCTGGGAGTGCGGCCCTTCAAGTTGGACTTTCAAATGTTATACCGATGTTCTTTGGCAATCCCACAAATTTGGACGACCATATGTCGTCGAAATAGTGCCCCTCCATCTAATCAAAGAACCATTCCCTCAAAATCCTGTAATTCTAATGGGCATCATGCTTCACAGCCTAACATACATCCATTATGTATATCTATAATATGTTGGATGAATCAAAAATATTAAGATCAAAATTAATTGTCTCACCACAAAGAAGAATACTCAAATGTACGTTGTCACGACCAACTTTGCGTTCCAGATACTAATTTGAACTGAGCGGGAATTAATGCAGGTAGTTAGCAAATGGTGTATTGCTGGTTGCGTACATGTAGGGGCTTCCAAAAATTCAAACGTTTTAGCCTTAAATAAGTATTATCAACAACGGTAATTTATAAAATAATAATAATAAAACACAGAATTGTTCACTACTGAATCATGGATATATTTAATATATATACATATACAAATTACACAATTAATTGTGTTATAATTCACCATTCAATACAACCCATGTGCACAATTCAGTAGTACTTCTTATAACAGCTGAATATAAAGTGCCATATGCTATATCACGTATCTTTTAACTTTCCAATGTTCCGGCCATACGTGGACAATTAGTACATAAACGATTAATATGACCTATTTAATTTACAATCTTCATCTTCAACATTTTCTTGCCATTGCCTGTCTACGACCTGAATGGTATGCAACTTTTTCCATAACATAATGATTTAAAAATGGTATATGACGTGGTACTGGTACATGATGTAACCGTAGACTACCATAAACACTTTACCACATGCGTACAACTAGAGTACAAAACACACAAAAAATTAACGGACAACTTCTTAGATGATAAATTAAACACTCATATGTGTATTAGTAGACCCTGATAATAATGAAAGAAAATAATTAGTAATATATATTTAGTAAAATTAACAGAGGAGGAGGAGAAGAACGACAATTCAACACAATACAAAATAGAAAACACCTTGAACATTTAAAACATATAAATAGTAATTTCTTATTTCTCTCTCTCTCTCTCTCTCTCTCTCTATTAAATTCGTGTTCTTAAAAGTGTACAAATTAGTGTATTAGTGTCTACTTTTGTTTTGTTTTTTACTTTTTTTTATACTTATACTTATGTTAAAATTTAAAAGTTTCATTGAATGAAATGATAAATAAATTAAATAATAATCAATGATGGTACATCGCTTGATTCGTTAACATCATTAAATGCTATCAATGCTGAAATCCTTGGTCCTTGTACTATTATTAAATCAAGTTTATAATAAGAAAGGAGTCTTATTAAAACTCTATTTAATGCTATTTTTAAATTCCAGTATTATCGGATTATTGAAAGAAACATTGCAGAATGTCGTGATAATGGAATGTAAAATTGATGGAAAGAATATTTTTCGAAGTAAACGACATTCTTATGGTTAATTAATATCGTCAGTTTCATTTTTTATAAATGATTTGGATTTAGATGAGGGAGAAATACCTGGATATTTAAGTTTTATTCGCATGAATAATACATAAATAATGAAATTAAATTATATGTATTCAGGTCAAGATTCAAGAGGAGCTCATATTTCAACACTTACTAATTCTCGTGTACTCGTTTGGGTATTTAATGGTATACATCAATTCGGCGTATGGAAGATGAAGATTGTAAATTAGGTCATACTAGTCGTTTATGTACTAATTGTCCATGTAGGGCCGGAACATTGGAAAGTTAAAAGATACGTGATATATAGCATATGGCACTTTATTCAGCTGTTATAAGAAGTCCTACTGAATTGTGCACATCCCAGATAGCACACAATATTGCAGCAATATTGCATCCTTGCGGAAACTTGCCAATATTGCAGCAATATTGCGGTGCAATATTGCACGGACATTGCAGTGCAATGTTGCAGCAATATTGCACGGATATTGCAGTGCAATATTGCACGGACGTTGCAGTGCAATGTTGCAGCAAGATTGCAGTGTAATATTTAATATCGGAAAAAAATGTGTGCATGTTCGGCCACATTCGCCCATGAAGGACTACCAAATGTTTAGAGAACGCCATTATTAAGTTGATGTTGTTACGACGAAGAACTATTTTCACTAGATTTTTTAAATATTCGTTTAAATGTATCAAAAAATCATACGGCAACGAATTGCAAGTGGCGAGAGATGTAAGGGATTGCTGAAGCTCCCCTATAAATTAAGCGGAATACAATAAAAAAAAATTGCGGCCAGTGATTGAATGTGATGTCATTTGTGCATGTGTTATTATTTTTAAGTTTTTATATTGTTTTTTTTTGTATTTTATTTATTGTTTTATTTATGTCTATAAGGGTATTTAATTTGTTGTGTGCATAGATTTGTATATATTGTTTCCAATTTGCGTATGTCTCTATACATGTTTGCTCTAATAATGCAACAATTCATTTGTTTATATTTTGTTTACGTAATTGTTATGTTGAAATCTGGTTGTTTACAATTGTTCTATATTTTATATGTTGATATTTTGGTTTTTCCAATACTAAAATTATTAAAGATACATTTGAAAAAAAAATTTTTGATTGATGACGTCATTCCAACTATAACAATAAGAACATTGCATTGCAATATTGCTACAATATTACACTGCAATATTGCTATAATATTGCACTGCATATATATACATACATATATATACATACATATATATATATATATATATATATATATATATATATATATATATATATATATATACGAGTTTAGAAATTGAAAAAGTGAATTTTTATTTAACTCAAAATTTATCTCATCGTGAGATAGCTAAAAAAATTGGTCGCAGCCCAAAGGTAATTAATAATTATGCAGAAAATAAGGAAAACTATGGCCACCGGTATAAAGGACGCACAAAATTTGCAACTACGGATCGTGAACGTCGTCTTATTTGACGCTCTGCTTCAACTTCCAGTCAGACCGCCAGGCAAATAGCTAGTAAAATAAATACTAGAGCATCTCTCTCTACAGTTCGACGGATTATTAGAATATCACCTTACCTCAAACGAAAAAAAAATGAGTAAACCTCCTTTGAACAAACATCATGTGGCGGCTCGACTGTCTTTTGCTAAAAAGTACATGTGCTGGAAAACTGAGTGGCAAAATGTGATTTTTAGTGACGAGAAAAAGTTTAATTTAGATGGGCCAGATGGATTTAAATATTATTTTCATGGCCTAAGGAAAGAACTGAGAGTACTATCACGTCATCACTCAACTGTCGGCTCGGTGATGGTTTGGGAGGCAATTTCTTATTATGGTACTGTTGATTTCATTGTGGTAGACGGAAGACAAAATGCTGAAAAGTATTTAAATTTATTAAAAGAAACAAAAAGCAAGATCAAAAAAATAATGGGTAGAAAAAAAAAATTTTTTCAGCATGATAATGCTCCCGTACACACATCAACCATAGTTAAAAAGTGGTTTGAAGAAAACCAGATCGAAGCTCTAGATTGGCCATCCTTGTCCCCTGATCTCAACATCATAGAAAATGCCTGGGGTTGGTTGTCTCGGCAAGTTTATAACGACGGAAAGCAGTATAGTCATAAAGTGGCTGGCACTATATATATATATATATATATATATATATACACACAATATTATATGTACTGGGATCGATAATACTGTCTTTATGCTTACCTCATTTACCAACAACGCTCGTTCCGTTTCCATTGTGACAGCTCTATGGTAGAGGCCATTGAGGCTTCTGCCTGCTGTCATACGCGTCAACCGCGTCGCGTGAGGTCTCACCTTGATCGAGAATTAGAGCATCGAATTACCCTGGCAAGTCCAGTGGGGTTTGGAAGCAGTGGGTACTCATCCTAATTTAAAAAGCAAGAGTGATCAACCTGTCGCTACCACCGCCGCTACTTTTATAGACTTTCAACATCATGAACTCTCTGCATTGTGTTTGCGGCAAAACATTTAGTAGTGATTCCCTTAAGCAACATCAAAGGTACTACTGTCGTGGGGTCGCAACTGCAGACGAGACTAAATGTCCAATATGTGATACAATTTTAATACTTTTCCGGGTATGAGGCAAAATATGCGTAAGACCCATCCCGTCGAATACAACAGCGAGTCAGAAAAGACCGATAACAGAGTCGCCCACCAGTGGTCAGCTCTGGAATCTATAGAACTGGCAATCAACGAACTGCAATATAATGGAAAATTTATCAACAAACATCTGATTTCAATTCATCCAGATAGAACAATAGAGCAGATCAAAAATTATCGACAAACTAAAATTTATAAAAGTATCATTGAACAACTCAAATCTGAAAATGTGGTTACAGCTAGTACAATCCAAGACGCTTCTCCAAACAACTCGAATAATTTTAGCGACTTTGCAATACTCTACACATCTGCAGACAGAACTCTTTGCTCGGTTGATGAACTATTAGCAACAACTTCAGAAACAAATGATGACAGTTTGTTTCTATCCCAATCAACTGTCATCCACAAAAATACGACAGTGGTTGCTAACGATTGTGTTGCTGAATTTATAATATCACTGATAGAAAATCCAAACCTTTCAGCAAAATTGAAGCAGAGTGTGATGAGACTGCTCACCGAAAAACAAGATCGTTCATCTCCAGTACAAGATATTTACAATTCTATCAAACATCCACTAGACCATAAAAAACAACAACCAAATGATGGCCATAAGCAATACATCAATAATAGAACATCAGCTAAGTACCTCGGCAACTCTCCCCGTGTCAAAATGTTTAAGATTGCACAGAAGATGTATGGTAAAAATCGAGCTCAACTGGCAGGCTCCATCATCGACGGTTCGTTTAATAACTTCAATAAAAAATCCTGTCCAGATATGTCCCCAATTGAGGAAAGCTACAGTCAAATCTTTAGTTGCGAGTCACAAGCAGACAGAGCCCCGTTTCAATAACTTAACAACATCGAGCAGAATATGTATTCACCGATTCTCGAAGAACATCTTGTTTCGGTATTGAGCCTAAATAGCCAACACCCTTAGGCTTCAATACGTTATTAAAACCTGCAGGAAGAGATCGGTACTACATACCATTGTGACTTTGGACTTAAAGAAAGCTTTTGACTCAGTCTCGCATGATAGTATCTGGAGAGCAATGAACAGATTCAACATCGACAAAAAAATATCAAATCTGATAATGGAGTCATATAATGGATCATCAACGGTCATATCATGTGGTGGCTCTCAATCCAAAGAAATCTTTTTCCGAAGAGGCGTGCGTCAGGGTGATCCCCTTTCACCTTATTTGTTTAATCTGGTATTGGACGAACTTATTGTTGAACTTCAAGATCTTCCAACGGGAATCGAATTAGACGGTTCCAACTACACTATTATGGCTTACGCCGATGATTTGCTACTATTTGCACCATCAGCAAGAGACGCTCAATCAATGGTCGAAAAATGTAAGCGTTTCTTTGAGAAACGTCAGTTGGAAATCAATCCAAAAAAGTCTACACTTTTACTGTAAAATTGTTACAAGCTAAGAAGAAATTGTATGTTTCGTCCGACACAATCATTAAGACAACAAAACGGCAGATACCAAACATTTGCATCGAGCAACAGTATAAATACCTTGGTTACCGATATCCATATATGGGTACGGAAAAGGCCGACATTACATCACTCAAAGAGGAATATATTTGTTGCCGAAATATCTCTACGCATTGCAAAGACCCAACATCACGTCTAGGATACTCCACAACGCCGACAGAGTAGTTCGACTAACTATCAAGAAAACGTTGCATATCCAGAAACAATCGGCAAATGCTTATTTATATGCACCCCTAAGTGCAGGTGGTTTGGGTTTGATGTGCTACGCGACTAAAATACCATCATCGTGGATTGTGGACCCACCAAGTCACTGGAATGGGAGGGACTTTGTGGGTGCTATACAGCTGCCTAGTAACTTGCTTCCAACGGTCGGTGGTGTTCATAATCCACCCTCCCACCGTAAATGTCGTGCAGGCTGTCATCGTAACAAGACAGTCTGCCACGTACTACAAAGGTGTCCCACCACACATTATATATAAATACATACATCTGAAAGGTTTTCAATTGGAATAATTGAATATTTCTTTATAATCGTGCAGTTATATATGTGTGGAAGCCAAATGTTATACTCTGGAAAAACTAATTTAAATTCTTGATTTCCTTTGACTCTTTGTACAATAACATAATGTTAAGGCACACATTGACACTGATTATTAATGCATTCAAATGCATCTAGAGCTGTAGTTTTAATGAAACAATGTATTTTTCCCAAGTATTGATTGTCATTTAAAGTAAAAAGTGTATAACAAGATTGGGTTTTGAGATTTCTCTCATATGATTCAGCAATATATTACTTACCATCTTTTAATAAACGCAAATATACTTGAGAGTTCAGTAGTGGAATGCTAAATAAAAGAAATAAGTTTTGTATATCATCAGTAGAGTCTTGAGCATTATAATATACTCCGACAGTATAACAATCTGAGAATAACTTTTCGCGTATTTTTACTTGTTTTTGCGTCTAAGACAATGATCTTTAATTTCACCTTCCGGTAAATAGTCTAACTTATTCTTCATTGTAATATAATTGCCATGGGATCTTGTTACTTGTGAATCTATATGAGATGTACCATGAATCAGCTGCATTAGTAAACCATTTCAATTTTCATAAGGATAACATGTAAACGACCATAAAGGACCAATATTCCTTACACAGTCCGCTAAATGAAGTAATTGATGAATATTAATCGTACAAAATTGTAATCCATACTTTAATTCAAAATCTTCTACAAATTTATGTAACAAAAATTCTGCTCTATCAATTTCATTTTCATTTATTGAATCTGAATTCAATATAGAAATAGCAGTTACGAGAAACATGTAATGATTAAAATAAGAAGTTTGCATGACTCCGGAATAGAATAATGAAACATCCACATTTGACTAATGACTTCCAGTGCAATAGATCATCCGATACTACGCGGAAATCTATGTATGAATTTTGGTGGTTTAATTGACAGTAACATATTATTTATAACATCTTTTACGTGGAATAAAGAAAACGGAAAATTTTTAAATTTAGGTACAAACCATAAAGTTAATAATTTTCTAATTACTCCTCCACCAATCCCATGCATCCGATCAATTCCGATTTCATTAATGAAATCAGGCATTATTTTTGATACAACAGACGGGCCTTTCACACCAAAATAGGGAGATCTATTTTGTAATGCAATACTTGCATGATTTATTGACTCTTGAGATGTTCTTGATACATAATTAATTGAATATTCATACACATGAGCATTACCTCCAGAAGGCAAGGCTGCAGTCTTACCTGGATTCAAACAATGCGGACAGCCATAATTACTATTAAACTGAGTGAAGTTGAAGAATTGACACTTTGCAACCAACTCACATGTTCCATATAATACAACTCCTCTAACGCTGATAATGTCATGACTTGGAAGAGTCACTTTATATCCTGCAGCTAGTGTTTCTAATTGCGGTCGAAATTTAAACAAAAATATGTTAGCATCAGGTTTTTTATTTCCAAACCACAACCCTGCTAATAGTGTATTCTCTCGTTTGACTCTTTCCTTCATGGGTAACTCATTTATTGAAAAGCATAGGATCCACATGGATATTTTGGACGATTGAAAAACTGGAACTCCATCAGTATACCAACTTAAAGATATATTATCTGGATTTGATAAAAATCCACTTTGAACAAGTTTTATAAATTTTTCCATCGTGCAAGTCATTAATAGAACCAGAAAAAACTTGTCTATCATCAAATACATTTTGTAAGCTATTATAAAATCCATTGCGTTTATACAATGTTTGTAATTGTTCTAAAAAAGGCATTTCGGTCAAATATGATTCTTCATAATTAGTTAAACATGATGTACATTTTGATGTTTCAGATTCAAGTTCAATATTACATTCAGAGCAATAATAATGCTTAATATAATTTGTTTCGGACAAGTTGAAAAACTTATTAAATTTGTACAAACTATTTTTTTTTAAATCAGTTTTAATGCAATGTAAATTAACGCATTGTATTATATCGGAAATACATGCTATACATTAAATACATTATATATATGTATATTTACGGGAAATCCCAACACTTAAAGCATCTATTGTGTACAAATATTTTCAATGAGCTTTAATCCGAAGTGTTATGATGCTCTAGGGCAGGGATGGCGAACCAATGGCACGCGTGCCATAAGTTTGAAAATTTTGATGGCAATCACAAAAACAAGATTATTTTTTTTATAAGTTATCTTTTTTGATAGAAATGAATTAAAAATTATTAATAAATTTTTTTACGTATACAGTTTTGCCTTCTTTCATGAACAACCAACTCACATCGGAATGTTGACCATATTATATATTCAATATATTAGTCAGTCAACATCAACTTTAGATTAAACAATTCCAAATATATCAATAATTGTAATTCTATTGGAAATTAACGAAATTAGCGAGAACCACAAACACTCAATGAACCATGTGGCGAAGAACAAGACATTAAGCTTCCAAAATGGACGAGTTTTTCAGCCATGCGTATGACACAAATTCTTGCAGGTGGTTTCTTCAACCTATTGTCTAAAGGGGGGTATCAACTCTAATAAATGATCATATGCATGTGTGGTGCTGATGATGTCTTCTTTATAATTAACTGTGGTCATCTTCTTGATGAAGATTGATTCGCTTAGGAGTCGTTGCTTTAAATTATTTTCGATGTCAAAAATCTTTATGTCTTCTATTCGAAAGTTGAATAAATGGCCATCATCAAAGTGGTGTTTGGCTAAAGCTGTCTTGTTCCTGTTTTCCATGTTGTGAAGCAAACAATCTCTGTTATGTTGTCCCAGTCTGTTTTTTATTAATTGTGAGGTTTGACCGATATACATTGCCTCACAGTTTTGACATTGGATACCATATACTACATTGGACAATTCAGATTTGTTTTCCCTGTCTTTTATTCTGCTGTATAAATCATTTATTTTCTTTGTCGTATATAAGGCAAATTTAAACTTTCCATTTTTATCTGGGATTTCCTTATTCAATAATACTAACAATTTATCAGTCAAACCATTGATCAATTGGAATTTTAGGTATACTGGTTCGACGTTTTTGTGAGTGACTCGTTAATCTTGTTTATCAATATCGTTAATCATCTCTTCAACCAATCTATTTATAATTATATTAGGGAAATTATTTTTCTTTAATATTGATTTAACAATCAATATATTATCATTCCAGAAAGAGTCGTCACTCAAAGACAATGCTCTGAATATTAAGTTTCTGGCAATTTTATGTTTCATATTACTTTTATGTGTTGAAAAATAATTAATAAGTCTGTCGCTGCTAATTGTCTTCCTGTACCAATTGGATATCAGTTTCGAACCATCCCTCACTACCAATAAATCAAGAAAAGGGATGGACTTGTTGTTCTCTTTCTCCATTGTAAATCGTATGTTATCGTGAAAACTATTAAACATATTCAAGACCATCTCCTCACTATCATCTGGTACTAGTAATATCATATCATCAACATAGATCTTCACAAGTGGGATAGTGAAAGGGATCCTCTTCAACACTAAGTCTATTACTTCATTCATCACTAGAGTAGCAAAAAGTGGACTAGACGGACTACCCATCGGGGTGCCATCAAGTTGTTGGTAGAAAACATCATTAAATTTAAAATAACTCGTGTCAAAATATAGTTCAACCATTTCTAGAATCTGATGTTTATCAATATTTGTATAATTCCTGATGTATTGCCATCTTCTCTTGATTGTGTCGATGACCAGTTTCTTTGGTATTGAAGGGAACAATGAGACCACATCCAATGATATAAGTTTATAATTTCTAGGTGTTTCAATTTCATGTATTATGATTTTTAATTCGAATGAATTTTTAATGTTATATCTGAATGTGGTTGTGATAGGTAATAATATCTGGTTAATGAATTTAGACAGTCTGTAGAAGGGGGAACCAATACAACTAACTATTGGACGAAAGGACAATTCAAGTTTGTGAGTTTGGGTAAACAATATAATTTAGGTGGTATTGAATTATACTGTTTCATATATTTATATTGGTGCCAAGTGATGGATTCGGATTCAAAAAGTCCATCTATGAGCTTGTTAATTTTATTTTCATATCTTCTTGTGGGATCTTTCTTCAGTGGTTTGTAGATCTTATCCTTTTTCAAAATGTTCTATGTTTCTGTCTTGTATATATCTCTGTACAGGACAACAGTGCCATTCCCCTTATCTGATCGAGTCACTAAAATGTCTTTATGTTGTTGTAAGAATCTTCTAGTGAAGTCAACATCTTTTTCTAGTTGTTGTGGTTTCGTCTTTGATACCATATGGTTGGTAATCACATTCACAGCTTTGTTGCGTAAGATGTTTTTCTTATTGTCATCTTCTATTGTGTTACTAAGTATAACTTCCAAATCCTTAACAACTCTTATGATAGGAATATGTTTTCCCATGATTGGGACTCCGACTTTTGGTGATAAATTCAGTACATAGTTTACCCTATTTGGTAGTTTTATATTTGTATAGTTGAATAGAGCTTTTATTTCATCACCGTAGTATATGGCTCTTTTTCCTTTTATCAATGTTTGAAACCTCTTAATATTAATCTATTTCACTTTATTAAAATTATTATCAAAAGATTTGAAATTAAATTTCTAAGACGAGCTAGGTCTTCTCGTTGGAGCACACGTTGTAAATTATTTCTGTTGTCATCAATTCTCCTCGTTAGTCTCCCAATCTTCCAAATGGTTATCTTTATTTCCATGTTTAATATAGCTAACTGGACCTTGTGTAGTAAATTTCCTACTCTCTGTTTAAATGGGTGATCTTCAGTTTGCAATGTGTATATGCATTTTATATGATGTTTGATGTGGTTTGGTAAAACATTGTGTGAGCGACATGATGATGGCACCCCGATGGCACCCCTGATGGGTAGTCCGTGTAGTCCACTTTTTGCTACTCTAGTGATGAATGAAGTAATAGACTCAGTGTTGAAGAGGATCCCTTTCACCATCCCACTTATGAAGATCTATGTTGATGATATGATATTACTAGTACCAGATGATAGTGAGGAGATGGTCTTGAATATGTTTAATAGTTTTCACGATAACATACGATTTACAATGGAGAAAGAGAACAACAAGTCCATCCCTTTTCTTGATTTATTGGTAGTGAGGGATGGTTCGAAACTGATATCCAATTGGTACAGGAAGACAATTAGCAGCGACAGACTTATTAATTATTTTTCAACACATAAAAGTAATATGAAACATAAAATTGCCAGAAACTTAATATTCAGAGCATTGTCTTTGAGTGACGACTCTTTCTGGAATGATAATATATTGATTGTTAAATCAATATTAAAGAAAAATAATTTCCCTAATATAATTATAAATAGATTGGTTGAAGAGATGATTAACGATATTGATAAACAAGATTAACGAGTCACTCACAAAAACGTCGAACCAGTATACCTAAAATTCCAATTGATCAATGGTTTGACTGATAAATTGTTAGTATCATTGAATAAGGAAATCCCAGATAAAAATGGAAAGTTTAAATTTGCCTTATATACGACAAAGAAAATAAATGATTTATACAGCAGAATAAAAGACAGGGAAAACAAATCTGAATTGTCCAATGTAGTATATGGTATCCAATGTCAAAACTGTGAGGCAATGTATATCGGTCAAACCTCACAATTAATAAAAAACAGACTGGGACAACATAACAGAGATTGTTTGCTTCACAACATGGAAAACAGGAACAAGACAGCTTTAGCCAAACACCACTTTGATGATGGCCATTTATTCAACTTTCGAATAGAAGACATAAAGATTTTTGACATCGAAAATAATTTAAAGCAACGACTCCTAAGCGAATCAATCTTCATCAAGAAGATTACCACAGTTAATTATAAAGAAGACATCATCAGCACCACACATGCATATGATCATTTATTAGAGTTGATACCCCCTTTAGACAATAGGTTGAAGAAACCACCTGCAAGAATTTGTGTCATACGCATGGCTGAAAAACTCGTCCATTTTGGAAGCTTAATGTCTTGTTCTTCGCCACATGGTTCATTGAGTGTTTGTGGTTCTCGCTAATTTCGTTAATTTCCAATAGAATTACAATTATTGATATATTTGGAATTGTTTAATCTAAAGTTGATGTTGACTGACTAATATATTGAATATATAATATGGTCAACATTCCGATGTGAGTCGGTTGTTCATGAAAGGCCGTATTTCATTGCTTTGTTGTATACAAGTTTTTGAATTTGTTGGAATTTTTGATTTTTGATTGTTCTCTGTTTTGTTGACCTTGATGGTTGAGATTAATGATAGATTTCATGTTGGATGTGTCGACACTTTTTAAGTTTAATTGATAACGACTAGGTAATCAATGAATTGTTTATTTTATTTTATTGTAATTGTTTAAAATTATTTTGATTGTGTGGCTTGTTTGCTTTGTTTTTACTTCATTTTATTTCATGTTATATATTATGAATTGTGTTATTGACATCGTTTCTCATATTGTAGCCCTGAAGAAGTGATCAAAATAAAATCACGAAACTGTCGGCGTAGTGGTTGATATTAATTGAAAGAGTCCAGATACCTCATAGTTAATTTTTAACATATTGCACGATAGACGATAAAGATGGTAGTGAATTTTTACATATTATTTCATATTTTATATTCTGCATCCGTTTGCAAGAACATATTGCGTCACGACTGAAGTTTTAACCTGTAACTACCTTAAGGTATTAGAAGTTATTAAACTTATAATTTATTTTGCTTATTTTTGAACAATAAAATATTTTAATATTATGAGAAATTATTTTATCATTAATTCAGTGTAAAATATAGAAATAGTTATTAAAATTACCTTGAATTAATATATTATTTATTATTTTCTTGTGTCGGTATATGTTTAGTACTTTAATATGTGACGAAATATGTTCTTGCAAACGAATGCAGAATAAATTATTTATTTTATAACAATATTATTAAAATATATATTTTTTAGAATTTCTTATTATGGCTAGTTCAATGAAAAATTCGAAATTATCCGAAACATGCAGTAGCAGAGAATTCCAAGCTTCGTGGACCGATAGATACGGTATCATTGAAAAGGATAGTAAAGCAATTTGTATTTTATGTTCTAAAACTGTAGTCTGTAGAACATCTTCAGTAAAGCGGCAATATGAAACCAACCATAAATTTCTTCTCGATCGAAGTGTGGAAGAGCAAAAGGAGTATATATCACGTGCCTTAAAAAATAAAAAAGCTCAAACTACTTCTTTAATGAAATATATTGGAACTCAATCAAACACCACTGCTGCTACTTTTCAAGTTTCAAAAAACATTGCTGAATATGCGAAACCTTTTAATGAAGGCGAATTTTTAAAGGATGCTTGGCTGCAATGTGCACCATACTTATTCGATGATTTCGAAAACAAAGAATAAATTATCCAAAGAATTAAAGACATGCCGATAGCTAGGAATACAGTGAAAGAGAGAATTTTGGGTATGGCGGAAAATGTAAATTTTCAACAAAAAATTCATATAAAATCTTGCGATTTTATATGCATTTGCCTTGACGAGTCTACCGACGTAACAGGCTCTGCTCGTGTTGGATATCACGCCGACCAGGGGTGCTAATATGCATTACTGCGTCGGCGTGACTTACACCAACCATCCCCTATTACTTTGGTTTTGTAGAACAGTTTTTTCAACGACTAAGTTGTTAACTGGTAGATAGTTAAAATAAACAGACAAGTTCGAATTCACATTTTTTGTTTTTAACAAATAACCACCATTTTCTGCACCAGCTCGCTTAGCAATTTTTGTACGTTATTTTGTTCAAAACAATATTAAAGAAGAGTTAATAAGTTTATCAACATTAACAACAACAACAACAAAAGGATTAGACATTTGTAATGCAGTTATAGATGCATTGGAAAAAATAGAAATATGTCCTTCTAAAATTGTGTCAGTTACAACTGACGGTGCCCGCAGCTTAACTGGACGGGAAAATGGATTTATAAATTTATTTACAAAACGTATTGGACACATAATTCTTGATTTTCATTGTATTACTCACCAACAAGCGTTATGTGCCAAAACAGGCTTAAAAATGTTTGATGATATTTTGAGTTTTGTTACAAAATTAGTCAATTTTATTTCAGCACGAGCGCTAAATAAAAGAAAATTTCAAGAATTGTTAAACGAAGTAAACTCGTCGTACAATAGCTTACTTCTATACAATAATGTACGCTGGTTAAGCCGCGGAAATGTTTTGCAAAGATTTGTAGATTGTTTGGAGGAAATAAGATTATTTCTAAATAATGAGAACATTATTGACCAATACAATCAATTATTGGATGTAGAATGGCTAGCAAAGCTATATTGTTTCACTGATTTATGCTCTCACTTAAATGAATTAAACATAAAACTACAACTACAACAGTTATTATAATGTTTGACTTAATCAAAGCGTTCGAAGTCAAATTATAGATTTTTAATCGTGATCTTCTTTGAAATTCATATAAATATTTTCCGAATACAATTTTTTTTTTCTGAAATTCAATGTCACGAAAAGCCAAATAAAGAGTCATTAACGAAAGAGTTTGCAATGGTAATTCAGTCCCTGAATCAGGAATTTTCTGCAAGATTTACGCAGTTTAACCCTAGTGTCGCCGCGACAGCGTCGACAAAGTGTATAACACAGATTCTTATGTAGGCTGTCAAGCTTGCGACTGGCAACAGAAAAAACGTCGAGCTCGACGTTTTTGGAAATCGGCGACAGAAACGTTCACCATACATTCTAATGGAGCGTGTCAAGCTTGCGACAGTGTCGCGGCGTTTTTATGGGCAAGTTGTTTATATTACTAAGAATTCTTGGGAAAAGAATTGGAAACAGATGTTCGGTCGTAGGGGCATCACAAAACTAGTAATTGGCAAAGTACCGACAGGCCATTGTCCTGCACGTACACAAATACCAAGTACAACATAAATACAACATATTTTATGATAATTCATTTCCATTTGGCGAATGCATCAAAATGATGTTCATTTCGGTTGATTACGATTACATAGCGGAGGGCAGTTCAAAGGGACATCACAATTCAATGACTAAAATTTTTCATTTCATTGTATACAATTTGTTGAAATTCGATTTCAATACACATCCTTCTTTGCGTCAGTAAAATATTTTATAAAATTTCAAATCCATTTGACCACCAACAACTCGCGAATGTCAGCAATCAATACGGTTGCTACGTTCTTATGTGTGGATTGTTGTAAGTATGTACAATTGTTGGTAGAATAATAATGTCCAGCTGTTTGGGCTGTGCAATTGTAATGGGCGTCATAAAAGTAGCAATTAAGAGAGTACCGACAGCCCATTGTCCTGCACGTACACATCTCAGGTAGTCGAAACTGGGAAAGTCCAGGCGGGGGAGGTATATTGGACGATATCACAAATACATTGAAATCAGATAGTCGACTGTGATCTAACTAGCTGTGTGACTAATTGTGCTCCGTAATCAGAAAGTGACTACCAAAAATTAGACAAAAATCCGCGACGAAAATGTTCGATACAGAGTTGTTTATTAATAAGGTGCAATCCAGACAACGACTGTGGAACTTGAAGCACAAAGACTATCCCAATCGTGACGTCAAAGAGAAATTGTGGACAGAGATAGCTGGAATTGTGATCGACGGTTTTAATGAACGGGACAATGTGTACAAAACCAATAACGGTAAGTTTTTGACTTTTATTTTAATTGCATGATGCATGTATACATGTATGTTATTTATATCCTATCATATTGCCAGGGAACACTTTTTGCCGGACTAACAAAATAATTAGCAAATGTATCCCTAATGTCATTTGCATTCCTTGCTGTGCCCCCGGTGCCTACTGTTGGTATATCGTCCATGTCACAAGTCAAAGTGTCTTCAAATTGGTAACCATCTCTCAATCTTACAAATTTATGTAGAACACAAGCAGCTGAGACTATATTGACTGCGAAGTCTGGCTCTAGATGTATCGACCTGTGAAGTACCCGCCATTTATTGGCCAAAATACCAAACGCACATTCCACAATTATACGCGCTCTGGATAATCGATAATTGAATATTCGTTTCTTGTTGTTAAGATTACGTCGAGCATACGGTCTCATCAAATTTCCGCTCATAGCAAAAGCCTCGTCACCAACAGAAACGTAATGCAAAGGTGTAGGCGGCTGAAAATTCGCCAACGGTTGTTCTGGTGGTATGTTCAACGACCCTGTCGTAAGTTTTCTATGCAACACTTATTGTCTGAAAATATTGGAGTCGGCGAATTCGCCATAGGCACCGATGTCAATACTGGTGAAGCAATAATTCGCATCCACTACACCCAGTAAAACAATGGATCAAAAATTCTTGTAGTTAAAAAATTGCGAGCCAGAGTGTTCAGTTTTAACCAGTCGGATGTGTTTCCCCGTCTATTGCACCCAAACAATTAGGAAAGTTAGCACGGTGTTCAAACTCCGTCGCAATCTGTTTCCATGTCTCGGTACTCGGTTCTGCCATAAATTTATCCTTCAGCGATTGCCAAATGACGCTAGATGTTTCCCATACAATGGGCGCAATTGTACTCCTTCCGATGCGGAATTCGAAAGATAATGCGACGAAGGGTGTCCCCGTTGCAAGGAATCTATAAAACGAAAATTTAATCAAGACATTTTCCAGCCTGCCCGACAGTTATTGTGATACATAGTATTCTTAACCGTTTGTCCGTCTGAAAAAAGAATCATTATAACGCCAAGTTCGGTTTCAGTGAAAGATCTGCAAAAAAAATGGAAGTCCCTACGGGATGCGTTCAGCCGGGAAGTACGGCTGCAGAAGCAACCAAGTGGGAGTGGTAAGCAGATGCGGAGACGGTATGTTTATTTTGATCAGCTGCTATTCCTACTGGACACCGTTGAAGACAGACGGTAAGCATAGTTTGATTCGCCAGTCTCAAAACAAACCAGGTGTAGTCGCGGTTAACTAAAATATGCCATTACTTGCAGGACTTTGACCAACATCGATGTCGCCGAAAACGGCGATAACCCTGAAGATTATGTGAGTGGTAATCAAGAACGGGATGCGACAGAATCGCCAAGTCCCACTGTTCATCGCAGTGCCAAGCGAAAACGCAAATGTGATTCTTTTGAGGACTAGGTGCTGCAGCACCTCAAGTCAAGGAGCTGCGCAGACGACAGCGACGGCGACAAACTGTTTTTGATGTCACTGTTGCTCATGTTTCGCAAGTTCAGCGACCAAACTAAAATATGGGTCCGGATGAAAATGACGGAGGTTATGCAGCAAGCGGTGTATTTAGAAGCGCCATATCAGCCGCCAATACAACACCAACATAGTCGGCCACACTTTGCTGTACCGCAACCGCGGACATCTATGCCTTTGTCGTCCATGTCGCACTCGCCGGGTGAAGGACATGCCGTTCGAGCTAGACCATATCCAACGTGGTCCCACTCATCGGAGAGCTCATCAAATTTTGATGTAGGGGAGACCGGGGTGAAAAGTAACAGCGGGACAAAAGTAACAAACGCTTCGTAGCCTTGCCCAATGGTTAAAATGACGCAAGCTACTGTTGGTTGTCATCTTGCATCGACCCCCGCGCATTAGTTCACTCAACGCACACGCGCCACGCGGCATGGTTGTGTTAGTGGCCTTATTGTGATTTTCAGCACCAAAAGTAAGTATTTTGCATTTCATTCATTTTGTGTTTACGTATAACTAAGATGCTGATAATAATGTGACTATTAGTTTGTTGATTCACATGAAGGTTGTGTTTGACTTGTCATAAATTCACTTCGCCTAACAAGTTTGGTTTTAAGGTTAGCTAGCGTTAAATATAAAAAACGTGGTTAGGTACAAAAGTAACATCACTTGGCAGGGCAAAAGTAACGTGTTACTTTCGTCCCCGTAGAATGAAAACGTATTATGAATTAATGTTATATTGAATGTATAACGTCTATTTTCTATTTTTGTTTTTATCAGAATGCCACGTCAGCGGATCAGGAAGACTAATAGAGGCACCACTGACACTGGAGTCTACAGACAAGCAGCAGATGAGCATTTGAAAAAGAATACAGCAATTAGGGCACTAGCAAAAAAATTCGACGTTTGCCATGTCACATTATACAGATATATAAAAAAACTCAAAGCTGGGAATATTAATGCACAAGTTGGTTACCGTTGCATCAACCGTGTTTTCACCTCTGAGGAAGAAATAGTTTTACAAGACTATATTATTCTATGCTCCAGTGTATATTTCGGATTGGTCCCTAATGAAGTGCGAAAGCTGGCCTACGAATTGGCAATTAAATATAATAAGAAATATCCAGAGCAGTGGAACGACAACCATATGGCTGGTAAGGAATGGTTGGCGGGATTTCTAAGCCGGCACCCAAGCTTGTCCTTGAGAAGCCCGCAAGCAACAAGCTTGTCGAGCGCCACAAGCTTTAATAGACATAACGTCAACAGTTTTTTTGATAACTTGGCCAAAGTTCTGGATAGATATAATTTTGCGGCGAAAGACATATGGAATATAGACGAGACTGGGGTGACTACAGTACAAAGACCAAACAAGATAGTGGCTCAGAAAAGAGTTAAGCAAGTAGGTGCGATAACCTCTGCTGAAGGTGGAAAGCTAGTGACTGTTGCAGTTGCTATTAATGCTCAAGGGGAGCATATCCCACCATTTTTTGTGTTTCCATTGAAAAGATACCAAGACCATATGATACGGGAAGGACCAGTCGGGTCTGCTGGGACAGGGAATGCAAGCGGATGGATGCAGGAAGCAGAATTTTTGCTGTTTTTGGAACACTTCAAAAGACAAGTCAAGCCCACTCCTAACCAAAAATGCCTGCTTTTGCTCGAAAATCACGTGTCTCATATATCTATCAAATCACTGGATTTCTGTAAAACTAATGGGATCGTGTTATTATCTTTTCCACCGCACTGCACCCATAAGTTGCAGCCGTTAGATAGAGCAGTTTTCGGACCGTTTAAGAAAATGATAAACACTGCCACAAACAACTAGATGCGGAATCATCCGGGTCAAACAATGACGATACATTACATTCCTGGGATTGTAAGAGAAGTATTTACTCTGGCCGTTTCCGATAGAAACGCTATTGCTGGTTTTGAGTGCACCGGTATAAGTCCATTTAATAGAAACGTCTTTTCTGAGGTCGACTTCGCACCGTCTTCTGTGACGGATCGTCCCTTACAAGTTGAGAATGAAGTTCATAGTAGATCAGAACCGGCACCGGATGATATACTAGATGATCAGTCTATCACATCACATCCCGATATGGAACCAAAAATTTGTTGATTTAAGAGATGATTTAGAAATTATTGAAAGTAATCGATTATTGGATAAAATAAATAACATTGCAGAAGATGAAATTCTAAGTACATGGAATTCAATTCCTGACACGTTTAATTGTTTAAAAATATTAGCAAAGGCAATTTTATCAATATTTTCATCGACGTGGGCATGTGAATCTCTATTTTCAGAATTAAATTTTATAAAAAATAAATATAGGAACAGAATGACGGATGAGTCGAGCTCTGCATGCGTACTGTTGAAATTAACTAAATATGAACCAGATATTAAATCTGTATCATCTTGTGTACAGCAACAAAAATCACATTAAAAACAATTGTTTTTAACGTGCATTTTGTTTATAGAATATTGCTTTTTGTAAAACATTGATTAATAAAAAATTGTTTAAAGAGGAATTGCTTTTATTTGTTTATTTAATTATACTTACGTATAGTTTCACCACGCTAACATTTCGAATGAAATTTTATTGTCGCACGTTACCTATTTAAAAAAGAATTTTTATGACTTTGTGGCACGGACATCAAAAAAGGTTCGCCATCCCTGCTCTAGGTACCCGTCTCTATTTGAAACTATTTTTATACCTAGAGTGTGAGTGAGAAGAATGAAATAGTCTGCATTACATAGGCATAGTGCAATATTGTTCATGTACCTTACAATATTACTTAAGCTACTTAAGTATCTATGCTGGCTAGGCATTTAATTGATAAATTTTCCCAAAAAACTATAGGTAGAAATGTGCTTGGGGATATTCTTTTTCCTTCCGTTCATTTCTTGTACTTTTTTGCTACTGTACACTTCGATTCGATACAAATTCACCTGTGATTCGAAAGTAAAAATTAAAACACTTTAATAAATTTTTAAATTTTTTATCGTTAATTAAAATAAGATGGCAAATACAGAAAAAAAAATTTGCTCTTCTGTGGTGGTTAAGTGAGAAAAATACCAGTATTGTTGAAATAAAACATATAACGGCAAAATTTCGAAAAGTTGATCAAATTGTGACTTTAAAGTGGGAGGATAAAATTAAAAATACTACAACATCAGAAAAAGCTAAGATTTTGGCATTGGGTGGTAAGTTAAATAATATTCAATAAAATAACAACTATTGTAATTATGTACTATATATTTAATTGTAATATTTATAATTTCTTATTTAATTTTTTAAGTAACTTGCAATGAACTGGAGGAAATAAATGTTGACTCTGAAGGAAAAATTTGCGATAAACAACAAAAAATATTTCCTCCGAGTATTATAGATGAAAAAAACAAAATTAGCAGTGGAAAGAAACAAGAGAAAGCAGTTAAAAGAATGAAAATTTAAGCTTTAAAAAAAAAATTGAGCAGGACAAACCGCTTTTTAATATGCCCTCTGTAAGTTCTCATAAGAAACATTTACATACACTGCCATCAACATCATCATCTAACTCCAGCGAACATACGAAAAACTATGCTGTGAGTGAATCCATTGATTTATTATCAGCCGATTCAGATGATTCATTAAGTAATGATGGATATAAACTACAGTATCAGAAAAATGATACACCCCCAATGGAGAAGAGTTCAGAGGAGACTTTCCAAATAAGTCAGCTATTTCCAACCGGAAAGAATTTTTACAACAATAAATAAATAATTTTGTCATTAAATATCTCTTATTTATGCAAATTCAGTTACAAAACGAGATTTAGAACACTTTAGAAGTATTATGAAGATGATGGAAAAAGCATATGAGATCCAAGTCAAAACTAGCAATTGTATGGATGAAATTGATGAGGTAAAAATTAATTTTTTTGGTATAACATAACAATATATCTAAAATTATAAATACTATATTATTTAATATTGCAAATTTTAATCAATATAATTTATTACAGATCGCAGATGAGCACACAAAACCAAGACATGATAGAGTGAGTTTGAGTATAAATTTTTCTCCATAAAAGACATCTAAAATTTTTCTTTAAAAAAAACTCCTGATAGAAGCCCGATCAAAGCTTTGTCAAGATAAACCTGATGATGAATGGAGACATCTTGTACGGCTGGCTCTTTTTGAAATATTTGGAGATTCTATAAAGAATTATTCTGCGCTTGGCGTGAAAGGTCCAAAACCTGGAATAAATCCCACTGTATTACAAGAAATTTATGGTAAGATATTGTTGTATAAAATTTTCCTACAATCAAGCTCATTGTTAACTTATTAATATTTAATATCATTCTTTATATTTACAGCGTGGGCTTGCAGTCGAATACCTGCTGATCGAACGCTTGAATGGAAAAAATACATTAGCCACGAAAATTCGACAAGCGACAATAAAATAAGAGGCACGAAACGAAATAACAACCATTTAAAGATGGCAACCACTGACAAAAACAAATCTAAGCAACGAAAAATTGATAAAACGAACTTGAATGATGCTGCTGAAAAATTATCCCCTACAAATAATAGCCCAAATTCATCGAGTACGCATCACGAAGAGCAGTCAATCAATTCAGTCAGCCACAGTCATCCAGCACCCCAGTCACTACCAACGGCGAATCATCAAGAAAATAATTTGCAAAAGACGATTGAACAGCCACAAAATTATCACCATCAAGGTCATTATGCACATCAACCTCCTTATTTTTATCAGACCCTTTATCCTCAGCAAAATTCCTATACCTCTACACCTTTTACTAACAGCTACAAGCCTAGTTACCCTCAACAAAACTCCCAAATCCCTGAATACAGTACAAATTACTCACATTATTTTCACAGTCATTTCCAATATCCACCGATGTTTCCTCAAACTCCTGTTAATTCTGAGATTCAATCAGTTCATCCCGCCCATTTTTCTAATCCGTCTTCTTCAATAATTAACAAAGATGATCAAGCCATAATAAGTAATGAGTCAGAAAATTGTAATTGTAATGTAATTCAATCCCTATAAGTGTAAATATAATATGAATTTTGTTTCATTGTAAAACGTAATTTAAGTTGAATAAAAAGAAAGTTTCTCATATAACATGTATTATCATTATTATTATAGTAATAATAATAATAATTATTATTATTATTATTATTATTATTATTTAAGTGATGCTTTTGAAACGCTAGTGAAATGCTGATTTTCAAGAATAGCGCATCAATAACATTTCAAAGTCCTCAAGTTTAGGCCATCAACAGCGCATCCAACCTGGGCAATCCCGAATAACTGCAATTTGGGAATGTTATTAATGCGCTGGGTACCATTGAGCAAGGTACTTTTAAGATCATCACCAGCGCATTAAACGTCTCAGTTTTTGAAAATTTTGAGGTGCTATTGATGTGTTGAATTTCGACTCGGGGATCTAAATAAGTTTTGACAGACCGAATCAAACGTCATATTGCGCGTTCCAATCGGTCAACTCGTTTCTGAGATATCGTACGATAAAAGCTGTTTTTGATGAAATGGTCGTTTTTATTCAAGAGAATGTAATAAATAAAGGACGTTGCTTTTTCCTTACTTATCTTCATGGATATTATATGGAGTTATTTAAAGAAATGGAACAAAATGAAGAAGAAATAACTGAAAATTTCACACCACACAATTTAGAGACTAAAATAGTTAAAGCTTTTGACAAGGAAGTCAAATTTTTTATAATTCAAATTAAAAAGTTATTATATAGCTCCAAAACATTTAACGACCATCGACGACCAATCGTTTGAAGATTTGAAAAATGCAGACATCCTCCATAAAGTGTACGCGACTTACAGGAAGGAGAAGTATCTGTGACTCAAGATTTGTCGGAGTTTTATTATACTTTGATCGCCGGTAGTAATAGGAAAAATCCAAAATGCATGCGACAAGTCCAATCCTTGTGTGAAGACGTCGTTTATTGTGTATATAATGGAAAATATAAAACTTCTAAGCACATTAAGCTCGGAATGACACTAAAAAGTTTGACTAGCAGTCGTAAAATTGTTGACATCATTCACAGATACGGACATTGCATTAGCTATTCTGTAGTAGAAGAACTGGAAACACAAACCACTTATCTTTCATTAAAAAAATCGATGCTGTGCCCTGAAGCTATTAAAAAAAAACAAATTTATACACTGGGGTTGCTTTTGATAATTTCGATCGATTTGTTGAAATTCAGACCGGCAAGGAAGGATACATTACACGATACGGTTGGGATTATTAAGTTTGACAACATTTTTATACATTTGGGGCCGTTCCATATTATAAAGTCATATTTCAAGGCTTTAGAAAAATTTTGAGTTGACTGCGGCTTAACAAATATCATGGTGCAAAGTAATTTACTAGCGTCGGGGCCAGTTGGTGGATTTTTAGAAGGAAAACACTTCAATAGATGTAAAAGGCTACATCCGTTGATGTCAGTGGGTCTTGAATTTTTATATTTCAGATCGGTCTTAGATATGAATAATATACAAGTTACAGATACAATGATCGAAGAAATTACTCGCCTGCAAAATACTCCATTATCATCATTCAAAGTCGAGAATGAAGAACTAACAGAGCTATTGAATAATTATAATATTTACAAACAACAGACTTTAAACAGAGAACATGGTAAAACAGCGCAGTTTTATTTAACATACATCAATCTCATTCATTACTATTTAACCCTAACGCGAAGTATTAGCATTGGAGATTTTGATCTATTTAAATTCGTACTACCGAAAATCACGAATCTATTTTCTATCTTCAATCAACCAAATTACGCTCGATGAACACTTCGATACGTTGCAAATTTGTTAAATGTTGCCGAAACTCACCCTGATTTGTTTGAATAATTTCAAGCAGGCTTTGTTGGTATTCAAAGAACTAATAAAACTTTCTCTAAACAACCTATTGATTTAGTTAGTAGTATAGATATGGGCGTTCGAAGACAAAATGTGCCGGCGTACTGGGACAGAGCAGTGTGCAGTTTACGTATATCTGGTTGCATGCCTATTTTGCATTGCATTGCATTGAAGTGAATATCTGGTTGCCTACCTATTTTGCTTTGAAGTGAATATTTAGTTGCCTGCCTATTTTGCATTGAAGCGAATATCTAGTTGCCTATCTATTTTGCACTGTTTTGAAGTGAATACCTGATTGCATACCTATTTCGCATTGATTTTGAAGTGAATAGCTGATTGCCTAAGCTGTAGGGGACAACGAAAAGTAGCTGGTGGGGGGAAAGCAGTGTGGTCAGTACCAACCTAAATTTAAAAATTGTGAAAATTCCCTAAAAAGTCACTAGAAGTGTCATAAAATGGCGGTTTGTGTAAATGTAGCGCTAAAGTAAAATAAATTAATGGCGACCTGTAAATGTAGCGCTAAAGTGTTACTTTTAAATTGACGGCAGGTTTGAAAACAAAACAGACAAAATGACGGTTTATGTAGAATGTAGGGTTGTGAGCTGTGACCTTTTTGCAGTTGCAAATCGAAGATTGTCCGCTCCCCGCTTGCACAGTTAAGCTTTATAGTTTAAGTCGTAGTAGTCTTTGGTGGGTATAACAAATGACGCCATAGTTCTAGAATATTCTAGAACTGGCTACAAAGCGGTGATCCCCCGCAGGCATATAGTCAAATGGAAAATTTTAATGAATATATAAAATAATTTTTTTATATATATTAATTTTTCAATACAAAATCTAAAAAAAATTAGCAACTTCCATCAGATGATGATGTATCGAATTCCATTGTTCTAACAAATTTTCTATGTGTTCTTTTACAACATTCAGTGGTTGGTCTTATTGAAAATAAAGGACCTTTGATGCAGAAATATCACCATGAATTTTCGTCTTTGATAATATCTGGTAATGAATCGATATGTACACATTCATGATAATTTACTGGAGTAAATTTAAATAATGATTCTCCAGGACAATAGAGTTGGTAATTAAAATAACAGGTATCACAGATCCCCAGATTGTTTGTTCTTCCATGATAAAGATATTCTATACAAAGATTGTTATTAAGCCCATAAATATCTTGATAATGTGGTGACCATAAAAAATATTTCAACAGATTTTCACAGGTTAGAACATCACCAAATGCATAAGTTAACCAGCAGTATAAATGATTATCGGGGATTTTATTATAAAACTCTTCATCGCCATCTTCTACTCCATCAATTGCGGTTGTGACTATCCCATTTTATTTCACCGAATCTTTCCAAAAACGCATGCACTAACAGTGTTGGGGAGTGTTTGAAATAATTCTTTTATTGAAAAACTATCGATTTCAGTATTATCAATTAGAGATTTTATGCTTATCTCGTCTAATAATTCTGGTTGCAATAATGATTGATTCATTTTGATCGACTGCCTTTTTTCAACCGAGAATCTCCGTATTTATAGGCTTATAATTGCGGATGGGTTCCCCTTTGTTTTCTGACAATATTTCTAGATCTAATCCGTCCCTGATCACATATGAGTCATTACGATTCAAAGAAAATCGACGAAAAACTAGATTTTTACTCAATACGATAATGTTAATGTTTTTATTACAATTATTTTTATTTCGTGTAAAAATCACAAAACAAAATAAATAAATAAATAATGTCTGTTAAACAAACTATTAGAAAAGTTTGGTTTTTCAATAATAATTATTCAATTATTAGAGCAAATCCATCAGACTTAAATAATAACCTTGTAAGAGATGATCTATCGTGGTGTAATATTTGTAAAACCACGCCTCTATTTATTGTTCAACAATACAGAGAATGTGGTTGAACAATACATTGAAGTGAGGAAAATGTTAATCTATAAAAATGGCTGAATATTATATTGTGAATTAATAACTAATAAGTATTTGACACGATAACTTCATTTAAACTGTTAAAAGTTAGGAAAATGTCAGTGTTAAAACAATTGAATAGTATTGGTGAATGTTCGTTTAGGAACACGATTAATATTAATGTGTTAATAATAGATAAACCATATATGGTATTATCATTAAAGAAAATTACAACAAAATTTGGGCCTTCTATTGTTGCCGAATTGGAGGATTCCTGTGTATATCTACCGAACCGTTTTGTGAAGAACTTGAGTGATGACGACATTAGTAAATTTCCTAATGGTGACATATCGTTAATCTACAAAGGAAAAGGAGAATACAACAATAAATAAATCCACTTATGCCAATGGAAGAAAAATTAATAAATCAAATGATTTGTTGTATAAAAAAAATCATAATGTATTTTAGTAATATCTTGTAGTTAAAATAATAAATAAAGCACATTGAAAAATTAACATAATCCTTTATTACTCAAACATTTTTTTTTGTTTAAAATATATTCTTTACAATGCCAGTTAACTGATAATATTCAAATAATTTATCATGCACGATAATACAATACACTTTTGTATTCTCAGGGAAATTTTCATTACTTTCAAATTCTAATTTAACGTCAACTGTTGACGATTGGATGTCCTCATTTTGTTTGGAACCATCAATGACAAAGATGGCTTGTTGAGAAAACTGTGTGTAAGTAGTAGTTGGTGTAGATGAATATCTATTTTGAAAGGTCTTATGGAAATCAACAAAAGCTTGATAAGCTTCAGTATATTGATTATTTGCAAAATCAAAGTTTTGATTTTCATACGGATAACATTGCGAATTGAACCATAATCGAAGATTGGTTAATTTGACATTGTCAAAATTTGAAATGGTTTTAATTACATTATCATTTCGATCTGTTTGAAAAGCAACAATAACAAATCGTGGACGTTCCAAGTTAGATGTTGTCTTAACACTCCATATATCTTTCTTTGTTTGTCTCATTGATGGTAATTCCATTAGTTCCCAATTTCTGAATGCAATTTCAATTGGTACATTTTTGTTCATTTGATTTAAAAGGTACAATTTATTTTGATCATTTGGATGTACGTGTTTCACTTTCAATGATAAGTCTTCAATTTTAAGTGTTGATCGTTTGGTTCCAGTACTATTATAATAACAATTGTTATCAGTACGACTACGTACTAGCCGTATTTTATGTTTTCCATTCAAAATCACTTGATAATCATGAAAGACAGCAAATAGAAATGGTAATGGTATCCGTAATGTAAACAATGTTTTGTCTGTTGACAAAGTTGCAATTGTATCAGCATCTGGACACCATCCAGCAATGTCTAATGCTTTACTTTCATCATGATTATTAGAAAGTAGAGCTTTAATTGTTGTTGTTGTTCCAACATCGCGTACTTTTTCAATTTCTTTTCCATTCAATTCATATGCAATTGAATCGAACAAATATGCTCCAGGATTGCTTGATAACTTACACTCCCCTGTATGTGATTGATGATTATTGTAAAATGATCCTGTTGATATATTGCATTCAACACGTATCGATAAGACTTTAATAATTTCTACGGGTATATCAGATGAATGAAGCACATTAGCTGGCAGAAGTTTTCGAGAAAATCCTAGTAGTTTACCAATACCACCTTGTTTAGTAAAATCAACTTGATATTTACTTTTCAATCCACGCTTCAATGAATTATTATTTGGTTTCAGCGATAGAATTTCAGATTTATCTGTTTGATCATTTGCGGCTATAGTCATCTGTTGCTGTAGGTAATCCTCAATATGACTAATTTCATAAGCACCTGTTGGTATTGTTATCTCCTTTGCTATATCGTTTTCATCTATATAATGGAATTTATTTTCACCATATTCAATGTTTGGTATTGAATTGTATGTGTGACCAATTAAAGCCAACGAATAGTCACAAGAAGGATTTAAATCAATTGGTGGATAAAAGTCGGCAGTTAAAATACTGCTGCGACCTTTAACTGTGAACGTCAAAGACATAACTGAATAAAACTAAAAAATTTTTTTATTATATAAAAACTTCAAACACAAATGTCCACAATTATAAGTGTTCGATTTTTGTAGATCATCATAGTTGAATATAATATTGTTACATTTCCAATAGTCAATCAATTCTTTAGGAGGTCTGAGATTTCCATAACTATCAAAAGAAATTACTCTATTGTTTCCTTTCAAATATGCAACCCAATGTGTACCACTACCTTCACGAGAATCCAAATTTATGATACCTGATTCGCGTTTCTTAGCTCCATTTACAGGTAAATCATTTCTCATAAAAACACCTCGAAAATTGGGTATCTTAAGCTTTATAATATAATTTTCTAATTCATAATTGGTTAGAGGGCGAGAAGGTAGTTTCAATGGAAGTTTTTTTCAAGTATAACCCAAATCCTTTTTTGTCTTTCTTCAAATACAACCCACTGTCGTTTTTACCCACGGCAATAGATTCCATTGTTTGATTGTGACGTTGAGCTTCGTCTAATTTTTTCTTAGCAGCTTTAGCATCATTAACTGCTTTTGCTATGCCAGTTGCACCACCTGCTAGAGCTCCTAAAGCAGACAGTCCAGCAAATACTAATGGTAGAAAACCACCAGACTTAGGAAGGGGTATTACTCTTGGTAAACGAACTCGTCTTTTACCACCAACATTTTTGGCAGCGACTCGAGCCGCTTCAACAATATTGGCAAATTGTGTTCCATCCAAACTAGATGTATCAGAATTTTTGATGAAACTTTTCAGCGGATCAATTACATTCTTTTTGAATGGAACTTGTTTCAGTTTTTTTATTCGCTTTCGTTGTTTTCTCTCTCTGTTCTGATTACTAGTAGAATGTCACATTCCAAGTTTACGTTTCATTTTCATTGTATTTGAAACAAGGTAAGCGGCTGCTTTTTCAGCAAGTGAAGCCTCACGTGATAGAACTCTTTTCCAAGCGTTATTTTCTAAAATTTCATCAGCTATATGACGGTCTTTAAGATCTTTAGTTTGTGAATAAGCTATATCGTGTTGTTTACATGCACGATCTAGCTCATTAATTCCAGGATCTCCTCTGGCCAACCGTTCGGATAACTTTGTACCAGGTCCACAGTATTGGTAACCAGGTAGATGTAATTCAACAGGTAATTTATTGATGAGGGAATTGACAAGTCCGTCACCTTTGAATGACAACATTGAACTGAAATTCAGTTCGGTGTGTCAGCATATAAATAGGGAGAGCAACTGAAAAATTTCCATCAATACAATGAATGTCGTTAAACAAAAATTATCTTTAAAAGTGAAGAATCATGATAGTGATGAACTGTCAAACGGTCCATTGCGCATGCGTCGCCACAGCCCACTACTTCCAAATACGATGAGAACAATAATCTGTGGATCGAGCGGATGTGGTAAAACTAATGTGATTATTAGTCTTTTATGAGAAACTAATGGATTATGTTTTGAGAATGTATATATATTTTCAAAATCTCTCTTTCAACCGAAATATGAATTATTGAATAAGGTTCTCAGTAAAGTGAAAGGACTTGGATATTTTCCATTTACCAATAATGATGAAATCATTTCGGTGGATGATGCTAAGAATAATTCCGTGTTTATCTTTGATGATGTTGCATGCGACAAGCAGAATCACATAAGACAATATTTTAGTATAGGACGACACAAAGACATTGATTGTTTTTATCTCTGTCAGACTTATACACGTATACCTAAGCAACTGATTCGCGATAACGCGAATTGTGTGGTAATCTTTAGACAGGATGATCATAATCTTAAAATAATTTACAATGAAAATGTTGGAAGTGATATGAATTTTGAGGAGTTTAAAAATATTTGCAAACTGTGTTAGGTGGACCAGTATGGATTTTTAGTAATAATAAAAGATCAAAAGCTAAATGATGGACGCTATCGTAAGCGATTTAATTCTTTTATACTTCATAAAGAGAAAATCAAGTGTTAATGTGATGATGTGTATGTGCTCAACTGCTATAAGTGGTTGTTGAGCTGTTAAATGGGTGCAATTGATCTGTTCAATCTGTTTACATAATAACCGTATCAGCTGTTCAAAAAACTATATAAGAAGGAATGAATAAGTTAAAAGAATGTGTATTCAATCAGTAGCTATTACAATGTTGAAACAACAACATAAACAAGTTAGAAAGAGACTCATTGAAGCAGTTAGTAATGTTAGAAAAAAATACAAGCAATTAAAATCTGGTGACACTGAACAAGTTGAGAAGATTAATACATTATTTCAACCGATAAGCAAACCATTACATGAATTACATGAATCGCTCAACCCTATATAGAGAAATTAATTACACATCATAGAACAATTCATTTGAAAAAAATTCAATATGATCAATGGAATAACACAATGTTAATTGGAAAAACACCTTTGAAAATTAAAGATAATGGTAACATACAAATTGGAGATAGTGAGTTTCAAGGTACAGAAGCATTGTATGACTTGGTCATTTTAAAAAATCCATTGGTAGACAGAACAGCTTTTGTAGAAGACTATGAAAATTATAAACAGATTATATATAATACAAATTTATATAATGATAATTATGACAGAAATCAACAACTACGTGGAGATAAGTCTAACAAGTATAAGTATATCATACGACCTATTTTGAACATTCTAAAAAGTAAACATAGTTCAGAACTACTAGTTTCCCCTAGAACTACTGAAAGCTCGATGCATGACAGTAATACAAGTGGTGGTCCTAGTAGTCTCGGAATTAGTAAAGAAGGAGGGGCATATTTACACTTGAATAAAAAACCTATGGAATACGTTTATTGGGATGATGTAAATGAATTAGTCTATCGGTTGGCTCTGTTGCATGCATCACGTAGAGCCGGTAATAATTCGCATCATAACGAAATTATTGCCATTGAAGAAGATGTGCAAGGCTTTCGTGTACCTGATAAGAAATATTCACCAAAAGAATTAGCAGTTTACGATGGCAATAGAATGAGTCATTTTGTTTTCAAATCACCGTATTGTTTCAAAGCACTTCCATTGGAATATAAAAAACAAGCTCACTGGGTGACAAACAATCATCATGGCTTAAAATGGGATGATGGTTTTGTAGAACCTGCAGAATTTGGAAATATACTTGATAGAGTATCTGTTGAATATGACCAAGTCTATGTAAAAGGGTTAGAGAAAAAGCAATTTATTGAAAAATTTCTCTGTACGGTATTAGTTAATGAATTACCGGAAACACCACGTCTTCATAAATCTAATCCAACTTGTATGTATCATTGTATTTCAAATTGTATGTGTGCTTTAACAAATGTTGTTCAACTGTATGAAAATTTTAATGATGAATAAATAATGATGAATATCATAAGTTATTGTCTTTTTTGTTAACCTGATTCAGTTTCATTATGAGCATTGACAAGTTCGGACGTGCTTGGAAGCATCCCTTTCCAGAAGAAACAATTAATGACTTGAATACGCTGTATTTATCAAAAATATCCATTGTTGAGATCAACATAAACGAAACATTCCAGCGATATCAACAATTGGAGAATTTATTGTCAAACAAAACAACACAAATTAATTTATTAACAAAAAGATTAGAAGAACTTGAACAATTACAAACAGCATCACCTTCAAGGCAGATGTTATCAGAAAGGATTAATGAGTTGAATACGCTGTATTTATCAAATATAAATACTCTTAAGAGTAATATACTAAGAAATTTTGAACGATATGAACAATTGGAGGATTTATTGGATAATAGAACAGCACAAATTGATTTATTAACAAAAAGAATAGTAAGACTAGAACGGATTCTCGTTTAAAAACAAATAATATAACCTCGAATATTACCTAATCAATAAATAATGACAAATGTAAAACAACAAGTGGTTAATGAAATATTTAAACCGATGCGAAGAAGCTTTTCACGACGCCGAACAATCATAAGTGGCTTAGATGACCTTTGGCAAGCTGATTTAGCCGAATTAAGTGAATATGCTAAAGAAAATGGCGGGCATACATTTATATTAGTTGTAATTGATTGCTTTTCTAAATTTCTTTGGGCGCAACCATTAAAATCAAAATCTGCTAAAGATGTGACAGTAGCAATGGAAAATATACTTAAACAATTTTGGAAGATTTGAATGGTCAACCAATCAGTGGATCTTTTTACGAATTAGAATTGCAGAAAACTCATTATCCTAGTATTTATTTAATTGAGAAAGTTCTACGTCGTAAAGGAGCTAAATTATATGTGAAGTGGTTGGGTTTCGATGAAAACCATAATAGTTGGATTGACATTAAAGATATTACCTAAAATATATTGAATGCGTTCATGAATGTTTATATATAATAGTAATTATATTTAAATAATTTTATTTAAATATAGCGGAAGGGGGGAGGTATAATGATATATAAATTGAAAAACTAGTGTGAAATACATTATTTTGAGAAAGTATTCCATGGTGAAATGTTTAACAGTGAAGTGATCATTAATAATACCAAAACGTTAATTTTGAGACAAGACGTTCACATTTTTTATAAACATTCAATTCAAAAACTATTAAATTCCGTTGAACCGTACCAACGGATGGCAGTGATTGAAAATATATATGGTCAACATTATACAGAATGTCCATGGTCAAATGAACAGACAAAAGACGGACCGGATACATGTCATTGTTTTTATATAAATTTACGATTAGGTCGTTTAGACAACTTAATAAAATTAATTAATAATGTCACAAAGTGAAGTTGTATTACAAAGTGCTCTTGATGGAGAAAATGCAGTTGCATTAATCAGAAACATGGTAAAACTAAATTTAATGAAGATAAATGTTCTACATGTAACAAATATTTGGACGAAACTACCAAAATTTTATAAAAGTGATTGTGACCTAAGAAATCTAGTTCTTTGCTTGGACTACGGAATGGGCAACAGATTCAATCAAAACATCGTACATAACCATCCTTATAAAATCTATTGTTATGGTTGTCAATTAATCATGAACAATAATCATAATAACAACTGTAATAATAATGATCTTTTTTCTTTATTGGATTGCTTGTAATTTTTTTTTTATTAAAATATATAAATAAATTGTTATTTTACATTATAATCTTAAATTATCTTATCTGACACACTACATATTTAAAACAAATACAATTTCTACAAAATAAATAAATAAATAAATAAATAAATAAATAAATAAATAAATAAATAAATAAATAAATAAATAAATAAATAAATAAATAAATAAATAAATAAATAATAATAACAAACATTATGTTTCTTTTAGAGAATATTAATATGTTTACATTTATAAAAAAGAGGTATCCTACAGTTGTAAATAATAAATATATGTATGGTTATGACTCATCATCAAAACCAAGTCACAACTTTTTTTACGGGGAATTTAAATGGGTCGATGATATAAATGCGATCAACGTTCAAGAAATTCCTGAAAATTCTGAAACTGGTTATATTTTTTAAGTTGATATCGAGTATCCCAAGAGCTTACATGACAGTTATAATGATTTTCAATTCTGTTTTGAAAACGAAATTAGTCCACAATCAAAATGCCAAAAATTAATATCCGATTTTACTGACAAAGAAAAATATATAATTCATTATAAAAACCTACAACAATGTTTAAAACATGGTTTAAAATTAACCAAAATTCATCGCATATTACAGTTCAAACAACCATGTTGGTTAAAGAAGTATATTGACCTGAATACACATCATCGAACATTATCGAAAAACACATTTGAAATTATTTTTTTCAAACTATTAAATCATTCAATTTATGCCAAAACAATGGAAAATGTTGATAAACGGGAAATTATTAAATTGGTCGATTTTAATACGCATCATTGCACATTATAATCTCAGATTCTCTTATTGAATCTATTCTCCAATGGCCCCATGCTAACGTTGTTATTCCATCATCTTTCACATATTTCTTATCATCCGAATAACTAAGTGTGATTTTATTTAAATTTTGTGTATAAATATTATGTAATTTTGATCTAAAAATTAACATTGAACTATAAAATATTTTCTTTTTATATAAACAGTCCCTATAATCGTCTACACTTAGTCCATCTACAATGGTCTTTTTAACACCCTTAGCTTTCTTAATTGTGCCATTATCAATTGAATCTATCGAATACATTTTTGCTCTTAAACCAACAAATTCCCTAATTAACCGACCATTGTTTTCATCTTTCATTAGAATAACAACTTTTTTATTTTTCAAAGGAATATTATAAGGATTATCTAACGCATAATCTGAGGTATCAAAATGCGTATCGATAACCACCTTTATATCATTATAAAAGTTATCAGTTGCTATTGTATAAATAAACGAATCTGTATCCATGTAGTTTAAAAGAAGACATTTATCAAATTTTGGTTTCATATAATCGTAATGGAAACTATACATTAATAATTTTGATAATTCTAATACAGCGAATCCGATATAAATTGGTTTATTATAAACCACACGTACACAATCTAATTGTATGGCAACCATGTCAGGTGTAAACTGGACAACACTGTGAAAATTTGGTTTAGCGATGAGTGCACGAGCACCTAGTCGACGTCCACGATTTTCCTATTCTGTAACCAATTTGACATTCTTCCGTTTATCAACATTTTCCATGGTTTTGCCATAAATTGAATTATTCAATAATTTGAAAAAATTTTTTTCAAATGTGTTTTTTGATAATGTCCGATATAATGTCAATATAATTCTTCAACCAACATGATTGTTTGAACTGTAATATTCGATAAATTTTGGTTAATTTTAAACCATGTTTCAAACATTGCTGTCGGTTTTTGTAATTAATTATGTATTTTTTCTTGTTCGTAAAATCGGATATTAATTTTTTGCATTTTGATTGTGGACCAATCTTATTTTCAGAACAGAATGGGACATCATTATGATTGTCATGTAAACTCTTAGGATATTCTATGTCAACTTCCAAAATATAACCAGTTTCAGAATTTTCAGGAATTTCTTGAACGTTGATTGCATTTATATCATCGACCCATTTAAATTCCCCGTAAGGGAGTTGTTGTGACATGGCCCAACCATAAAGATTATATGATTATATGATTTCACAAACAAATGACAATCATAGTCGGAGAAATTATGGAAAAAAATCGGAAAAAAGTATGCGATTTTATAACGTAAGTTACAACTATTATGAGCTGGACCCCTGTATTTACCGGTAAGATGACAATGATCCGCAACCCTATCGCTACCTAAACTTTTCTTACATATATGACATTTATCAGATTCTATTTGTAATTGAAGTTGTACATTATTTAAAGGCTCCATCGGTTTAACACATTTAACAATATTATGATAAATATTTGTTACATCCGCCACTAGACTAGTAAAAAATTTATCAGCACAATCCTCACCTTTATAAACTTGTAATTTGTCTAAACTTGAATCATACGAACATTTAATATAATATGCAAAAGCACAAGGTATATGTTGTTGAACGTCTGTAGTGGCAGCTTTTGATGGATCATTTGAACAAGTGTCAATGTCTTGTAAAAGACATTCAAAATCAGCATAAATTACGAAAGGCACTTGTATTTGTCTTTCATATTTTTCAAATTGAATATGATGTTGTTCTTCTGATGGCATTATCGTCACAATTTTATTACATTCTTCTTTATGAATTTTCAAATGCTCTTCTGAATAAAAATGCATTAAACATGAATTGCACATAAACATTTTTCCGTTATGTTTCGAAAGTTGACTTCTTAATAATCTTGATATATTTCTAATCCAAATGTAATGATTTTTATCAATGTCTTGTAACAACATTAGATTGACATGATGTTTTCTCTCTTTCGTACAGTAGAATGGACCTACTACAGTATCATCATCCAATCCGAAAACATTTACACTAACTTCAGGATTTAAATCTTCAAATTTACTTATATCCATCAATTTTAATGGAAAGATCGCTTCTGATTCTACTGCTTCAAATCTGACTGGCAGTTTGATAACAATTTCTGCAGATAAGTTCTTTCCACTTAAAAGAAATTGTGTCATTAAGTTTTAGTGGACAGTTGAGAATATCAGACAAAGTGCGCTCTTGATTGTTTATGCAAAAAGCAATTTCATCCCCAAAGTTCACCGAAATGCATTCGATAACAGCATTCTCTAGGAGAAACACATAGTATGTTAAATTATTATTAAAAACAAAATAGCCTTCCTTTATCACTGTCGATTGAAAGGTTAAAATAAGGTTATAAAATAAATACTGAGATTGGGCCACACTTTCCACGTCTGAATCAGATGAACTTCATCCATGCTTTGTAATATGGCGACCAAACTTATCCAATGTCATTTTATGCAATTATGCCTGCTTCACGAATTTCCTCAATAATTGAAACAATTTCGTTGTTATGACCTGTATGGCCTGCTGCCTGAGATGAGACTAAGAGACGCAGTCTATCAACAAGCTCATTTGCATCGTTCCAATAGACGAAATCTACTGGATTATTGTTCAACACCTTTGACATTCCTCTACCAGATCTTGTTTGATTGGACCCACACACATCGTTACCATAATTCATCGGTTCGATAATTTTTTTATATTTACTCTTTCGAGTTCCTAAAGCCTAATCGCTAGGATCAAAGTTCCTCTTCACAGCGCTACTGCTGCCTAGAATTGCTTTATAGTTCTTTAAGTCTTGTTCAGTGTAACTGATGGGGTTATTCTTAAAAAGGACTTCATAAAGCCCTAGGGTTCCTTTGTACAAGGTATCATTGATTTTTACATCAGGACCATGAAATTTCACCTCAGCTGAACCTATGAAGTACTTTTCCTGGAAGCTATCATGCCTAACACCAGTTCGGTGATCGAATTTCTTCTCCTTATCATGGAACATTTTATCTATGTATCCACGAGGCAACCGATGGAAGTCTTGAATGTAGTCATCATAAATTGGCGTATCGATTATTGTTTCGACATTTTTCTTACTTTCTTCAACAGACTTGTCTAGACCTTCATCGAATGTATAGCTACTCTCTTGAGCAGGGGTGTACTGTGCTATCAATGTGTCCGTTTTTATGTTAGTAAATTTGCGAGTGTCACATTTTGGTGACGGCTTACACACAGATTGTGGCTCTACAAACTCTTCTTTAAGCGAATCAATTTTCTTCTTTAGATTAGTAGCCTTCAATGCAATCCTCTTTGAGGCCTTTGTACTTTTAGGAGTCTCGCAAAGCTCTTCCTTTGTTTCAATTTTCAGTCTCTTAGGTGTTTCAAAGCGATGATCGATGTCTAGAGGCTGGTTATTGATATTTTGTCCATCTTTTATATCTAATTTATCACCAATAGCTTCTAAGTGCTTAGTTATTGGATTAAATGCATTTTCACGCCTCAGTTGATCTTCCATCAATAAATCCAGCTTCTGTTTGATTTCATTTTGCTTCCTTAGAAGCTCCTTACTCGATTCGATTGACCTGGATATCTTCTGTGAATCCATTGCTTGCTTCAGTATCTAACGCGTACTGATCTTAAGGAGAGCATACATCGGCATATAACAGACAAATTCGCTATAGCTGAATGAAACTGTCTATCCCTTTTTGTACCTGCCACTGTAAATATCTCTATCTTTGTCAATTGTTAAGAAATCATGATTGTTAGACCAACATAAAGAGCACATCTCTTTGAATTTGTCGAAAGCAAAGTCAGTGTTGACATGTTCATCATACACATGACGCAAGTTCATTTGGTCTTGTTTGAATATAATTAAAAAGTTGGCATTGTCACGAATTAGATGTTTAGGAATACTGACGTATGTTTGACACAAGTAGAAACAGTCAATATTTCTATGCCTTCCCATACTAAAATACTCTTTCATAACATTCTGTTTATCGCAGGCAACATCATCAAAAATGAATACTGAATTCTCTTTTGCATTTTGTGGTGGAGGTATGTTGTTATCTAGGCCACTAAATAAGCTGTACGTTATTCCTCTGATAGGCTTCAACAATTGTTCTAAGTACACATATTTTGGTTGAAATAGCGATTTTGAGTAGACATAAACGTTCTGAAACCTTAATCCATTCAGATGTTCCAACAAGTTTATCATCACATTGGTTTTGCCACAATTAGATGGTCCTACAATAAGACATCTAACTGTAGACGGTAGCAATTCCCCATGTCTTTTACGAGCTTCAATAGAACTAGCATCATAGTTTTGAATCTTGAGATTTATAGGCTGTTCAACAACTCGCATGTTGAACTAATACTGATAAGATTTATGAGCCCACTTGACGATATAAATAGTACTGCACGGCTTTCTTTGTTTTAGTTTCTGTGTATTTGTTGACGACTATAAATGCTAGTTAAAAGATATAGAACAGTCAGTCGAAGAGGCGCTCCCAGGAAGCAACGACATTGTGGGTCAGGAATTTTCAACACGCTAATCGATAAACTACCTGTTGAGCTACATATTCCTGGTTATAGATTCTGTGGTCCAGGTACTAAGTTGAAGAAAAGACTTGATAGAGGAGATCAAGGTGTCAACTAGTTGGACGAGGCCTGTAAAGAACACGACATTGCCTACGCAGAAAATAAAGAACTGAGTCGGCGTCACATAGCCGATAACGAGTTATTTGAGAAGGCACGACAAAGGTTAATATCTTCAAACGCGAGTTTTGGTGAAAAGGCTGCCGCACTTGGTGTTGCTGCTGCAATGAAAGCAAAAGTTAAGCTTGGAATGGGTTGCAAGAAGAGAAAATCTTCCAAACGTGGTGGTAAACTCACTTTCAGACAACTGGCTCAAAGTGCACGTGCTGCATTGAAACAAAAGAAGTTCACTGACATCGGTGATGCAGTAAATACAGCTCTGAAGGCAACCAAGGTCTTTAAAGGCAGAAAAAGAGTTAGACCTGTACGTGTTGTGCCCATTCCCAAAACCGGTGGTTTTCTACCTCTAATACCGCTATTTGCCGCTTTGGGTGCATTAGGATCACTTGGTGGGGGTGCAGCTGCTATTTCAAAAGCAGTCAGTCAAGCAAAAGCAGCCAATGAGCAATTGAAAGAGAGTCAACTTCATAATTAAAAAATGGAGGCTATATCACTGGGAAAATCATCTGGTAGTGGATTGTTTCTGAAACCTTACAAGACAGGATTGGGTCTTTTTTTAGGACCACCAAAAAACTTCCAAAACGAGCACTGACTGACGTAGACATCCGTAAATTTGTAAAACAGCTGAAGATTGCTTATTTCCGAGGAGTTTTCATGAGAGATACGCTACCTAGATCTGGTCCTAACCTAAAAGAATGTGGTATAGTTAACTTAGATAGTAACAAAGGACCTGGAACTCATTGGACTGCTTACACAAAAAACTTTCGAAATGCAATATATTTCGATAGTTTTGGAGACTTAAGACCTCCACTTGAGCTGATAAGTTATCTCAAAAGTAATGGTCCTTGTGAAATTACGTACAATCATCAGAAGCATCAAAATTATAATACATCTATATGCGGACAGGAGTGTTTAAAGTTTCTAAATTCCTATAATATGGCATGATCACAAGTGTATGGTTCAGTTGTATCTCAGCTGTTATGTCTTTCACGTTTACACTGTCTGGAACGAGTTCCGTTCTACAAAGCAACTACTATCCTCCGATTGTACTTGACGATGCAAATTACGTGTTGGGTCTTATCAATCTCGAGACATATAATTCATTTCCAAATATTGACAGTACAAACAATAAATTCCACTTCATTACTCCAAATGGAAAGAAGAGCTGCATAGAAATTCCAATCGGTTCTTATGAAATTGACGATATCAATGAGTATTTGAATAAAAAACTTGGAAAATATACAAACGAAAAATCAATCAACACATTCCCCAAAGATGAAAATGGTAGGAAAAAGCTTCTAAGACGACCGCTTCTTATGCGAGGCAATAACAACACCTTAAAGTGTGAAATTAAGTGCTCTGTGGATATAGATTTTTCTAAAGAAGGCTCAATTGGCAGCCTGCTCGGCTTCAATTCCAAAATACTAAAAGCCAACTCAAGACATGTGTCGGACACTCCCTCAAAAATCCTAAAGTTAAATGCTATATGTGTGGAGTGCAACATAGTCGCAGGATCATTTAGAAACGGTGAACAAGTTCACGTTATTCACGAGTTCTTTCCATTGGTACCACCTGGATATCGGATTGTTGAGGCTCCCTCAAACGTTATATATCTGCCAATCAGCGTGAGAGAGGTTGATGAAATAGTACTTAAAATCACCGATCAGGAAGGAAAACTAATCAATTTCAGAGGTGAAATCGTCACAGTGAGGTTACATCTCCACAAGTTATAGTGTAACTATGGGCATCATCTTTAGAAATCGGACCCATGTAAAATATATAAACGCACAACATAGAAGTCAACGAGTCAGTAGGAACACTAGTTCCAAACGGTTAACAACAGAGAACAAAAAGTTTCTCAAGTCATTGGGATTTACCGTGCTATGAATTACGAAATTTTAAAAGTGAACGAGAAAGCGGCATTTGATGAGTCTATCACTTATGCCGAGAGACGCATACATCAACCTTATGCCTCAACTTCATACAACAACAACGATGAAATCCGCATCCCTATTCAACAGCAAGATTTATATTCCTTACCATGGTTAAGTGACTTGTATATTGAAGGCAAGTTAGTGGCGAGTCCGAAAGTAGAAGCTATAGAAGGGGATCCCCCTGCACCATCTCTTAAGTTTATTAATAATGGTCCACTCTTCCTCTTTGATGAAATAAGGTACGAAATTGCTGGGAATGTAATTGATCGTATCAAGAATCCTGGTATTGCTACGGTTATGAAAGGATTAGCTTCATACAATGAACTCCAAAGCACTGCTCTACAAAATGCAGGGTGGTTTCCTCTTTCACCCTCAACAATTGCCGATAGAACATCAGGTTTTTTCAATGCTATAATTCCATTGCGAATGTTCCTAGGTTTTTGTGATGACTTTCAAAAAATAGTTTTGAACGTCAAACAGGAGTTGGTGTTGCTCCGTAGCAATACAGATACCAATGCTTTACTATATGATGAAACTAGAACCATAGCAAAAGTCGAGATTTACAAAATCTACTGGAGGATGCCTCATATATCTGTATCGACTGCCGAGCGAATAGCTCTATTGGATACTTTGAGGAAGGATAAAGAGCTCGATGTCCCATTTAGAAGTAGAGAGTTCTATGAATATCCACTGTTGCCGCTGACACAAAGGCATATGTGGCCAATTAAGACGTTAATGGAGAGACCACAATACATATTCTTTGGTTTACAGACTGACAGAAAGAATCAAGCCAAAAAGAACTGCAGTCAATTTGATCATTGTAGTTTAACCAATATAAAGGTGTACCTAAATGATGTTATGTACCCTTATGATAACTTGAATTTGAACTTCGAGAATAATCAATTCGCAGTCCTTTATGAAATGTTCACCGAGTTCCAAGAGTCCTATTTGGGAAAAGATAGGGAGCCAATATTGACACCCGAAGATTTCAAGAAATTTGCTCCTATAGCAATTATTGATTGTTCAAAACAGAATGAGCAAGTGAAAAGAAGTCCTGTTGACATACGAATAGAGTTTGAGACGAGCATCAATACACCAGACAAAACTACTGCCTACTGTCTAATAATACATGACCGCATCGCCAAGTATGTTCCATCTAGGAGTGTTGCTAGACTAGTTTGAGTTTGTAAATATGTTTAAATAAAAACACCAAATATAAAATTTTATTTTTCTAAAATAGAGTTCAACAAACATTGAGTTTCTTTGTAATCACTAAGTATTGTAGAAGGCCAAGTTACGGAATCTGGACTACTTGTCCATCCAAGTCTTGATTCTGGAGACTTCTCCCCTTTAACAATATTTGCATGAATCCAGTTCACAATTGACATATGTCTATTGTTGTTAGCTGGACGGAACTTGTAATTCAAGCTCTTGTAGTCAATTGCTTCAATGAAAAACTTCAATGCCTTATAGTTGGCCAAGTATGCTGCATCGCATATCATTTTATCAATACAAGTTTCAATTGTATGATAATTCTCAATTTATTGTCAAGCAGTAAGTATACACATTCGAGACATGCATTTGATTGACTCTGAGCTATCCATGTAAATGCACTATCGGGGACAATGTAATCATTTTTGGTTAGTAAAAAAGCCAACAATTGTCGAGATGAACTATTACACTCGCTTGCACGAATTGCACGTTTTAAGTGATTATCGTATACGCGTGTCAAAGCTGATTGCGCTTCTATAGCAACCTCTTCAATTAAGTCCATAACTGTTGTCTACGCTCAATCTGACTAGATATCACTTTTATGAAGTCTTCCCCACTACTTCTTGCAGATAACCCCAAGGTTTTGTATCAGTGTGACAACGACTGAGCATGCGCTTGTCATCTTGTGAACTTAAAACAACTTTACTCTGTTCAATAGAGTATAATACGTGTTTCTTTGATCTGATGAGCCTTTGCGTTCGCTCAAAAGTTTCTCTATTAAATAGACAATTTTTGTAGTCTTCAAATGTAATTGCCTTCAAAGAGGACCTTGTTGAACCCTTTGATTTCTTAACCAATTTTCTGTCACCTCGATCCTCTTCAACTGTGTACGCATACATTTTAGATCTGAGACCCACAAACTCTAGCATAATTCTCCCATTATTCTCATCCTTCATCAATCCCGGTACCTTTTTGTTCATCTGTTTAATATCATAGACGTTATTCGGATCATAATCGGATGTATCAAAACGGTGATTGTCTTTCTTTATATATTCATATATATCATCATTTTGGATGTGATAAATCAAGCTATCGGTATCTGTGTAGAGTAGTTTGGCGTTGGCAAAAGATTTCTTGATATAATCATAATGGAATTCATATAAAAAGGTCTTGGAAAGGTCCAAAATCGTGAAACCTACATAAATTGGCTTGTTCAGGTAGACTTCAAGTTTGTTCATCTCTATAATTGCTGTATTATCATCAAATAGCACAGAACTGTGGAAATTGGGCTTAGATATGAGAGAGCGGGCATCCCATTGTCCATCCCATTGGGTGACTAAGCGAATATCTCGATGTTTTCTAACATTTTCCATACATTTACCATAGATTGCATTGTTCATAAGTTTATAGAAATCTTTCTCGAAATCGTTTGTAGACTGTTGTCTCAATTTTGTGTTCAGGTCAACGTATTCCTTCAGCCACTGTGATTGTTTAACCTTGAGGACTTTATGGATTTTTGTAAACTTTAGGCCATAGTTAAGATACATTTTCAAGTTTCTATAATGTACAACATAGTTCAGTTTTGGATACAGAGTAAGTAGCAGTTTTTTTAGTTTGGATTTTGCTATTGGCGGTTTCATATGTTCGGGCGCAAGTGGTAGGTCACTATGCAGATCATGTAGATCTATGGGATATTCCAAGTCGCACTCAACAATGTATCCAATCTCAGAGTCATCGGGAGTGTTCACAATTTCGAAAACACTAAAGTTCTCTATAAATTCGAATTCCCCATAAGGGAGATATTCAGACATTGCTGCACCATACAGATTGTTAACATCAAAATACATCAAATATGAAGTATGTTGGCTTGAATCGTATTTTTCTTTCATGTATCTATTGTTTGCCTTTGCATATCTGTTGGAACATTGAGATCCACCACCTCTTATACCTTTCTCAATGAAAAGTTCTTTGTCTATATCGGTGAGAAGTTCGAGCTTCACTTCAGTCGTCTTCAACATTGCATCAAACGTTAATCCTGGTGCAGTGTAATAATGCAATGGATCTAGCTTATATGTATCCATGCAAGTTTTTCGAAAAGCTTCAAATATGTCAGCGAGTAGAAGCACATCGGTTTTCAAATATAAATCGGAATATTTTCCTATTGTTTGTATATCAAAAGTATTCCAAACGTTCACTGCATGTTCATAGTCTTCGTTGGTAATATGTTCATTACGTAGGATGCTGTAGAATTGCTCCTTTGATGGTAGAGATGTTTCATCAAGCCTAGACCACGAATCAATATAATCATAGGGAAATACTCCTTTTCTGCACAATAGATTGAACTCATTCGTTGAACTACAGTGAGACTGGCTAATCAGCTTTTGATCATTATCTAAGTTGGCCGACAGCTTTTCAAGGCCATATGGCATAAATCTGAATGAATCGATGAATCTGAAGCAGACTTTTGTATCTGATACGTATTTTGTGAAAGAGATATATCTTTCTTTGTTGATTGGTAACAGCTTTATGGAGGCCTTAATTGAAGAAGATAGCTCTCTGATGATGAAGTGAGCATCGTAGCCGCTCAAATTATGAAAAACCACTGGTATTGTGAAAACGTCCTTATAATTTAAGTTACAGTTCTGATGTGCAGCACCTCTATACTTCCCGGTTTGATGATTATGATCTGGAACTTTTACGTGGTGTGTTAGAAATTTTTTCCCACATATGTGACAAACTTCTGCTTTGTTGAAATCGTTTCTCTGGTTATCATCCAACTTTTCAATGGGTACTACATTATTAAAGATGGTATTGCAAAATACTGCAATTGATTTCAGTTCGTTAACAAACCATTGCAAGCAATCTTTTCCACGGTATAGACGAAACTTTGATAGTTTATCATCGTGAGAGCATTTCGAGTAATAAGCAACACTAAAGGCAACATGTTTCTGATAGACCTTCGTCTTACCATTATTTCCATCTGACTCAGACACATTCTCTAATATACTCTCCAAGTCAGCATAAATAGCAAATTGAACCTTTTCTTGGTATCGGTAGTTTTTAAAATACAAATACTTATCAGATTCTTTAGGCAGTCTTATTGAGTATTCATTCTGCGTCTGACAGCAGATTTTATGTCTCTGAAGTATGTCAACATTTGTGAAGTGATTCAGACACCTTTCACAGATATACACTTTGTGTCCATGCGATGACAATTGATTTGAGATTAGACCGGAAAATTTTTTGATCCATGCAAAGTGATACAATTGCTGATCATCACCACTATTATCAGTACAACAATTAACGGTAGGTAGCATTAGAAGGTTAATTGTTCTGATTGTGGCACTCATACAGTTACTTAGCCGACAGGGAAGCACTTTTTTATTTTCTATACAATACAAGTTGATTGCTAAATTGTTGAGCTCTTCAAACACTTTCACGTCTTTCATTGTTATAGGAAAATTTATTCCTTCATATTTCAGAACTCCTCGGAAATGTGGGTATGAGGATCTTCTTTCCGGGTGGTGACTAGCAGGGAACAGAGCAGAAACCACAGCCCATAAAAAACAGTACATATCATTATTTTGGATATTTACCACTGCTCTTTTTTTCTGGATAAAGCTTGGAACTGGAGTATATGTAGAATATCCAAATCTAAGCGGATCATATTTGTTGATATTCACTTTCAATCCTAATATTTCAAGTAGAGCCCACACGGAATCTTTTTCAGCGAATTCTTCTAGCTTGTTCATCAACTTATCAACAATACATTCTTTATGCCATTGTTTAATGTCCGTAGATGAGTGTATAGGCGCATTTTTTGTAGAAAAGGTCTTTAGATCCACTTCTCCACTTTGCGGTTTAATAAAGTTGGCTGACAAACTGACATTCACTTTCACCATGGACTTTTTCACTTCACTCCTGATCTTAAAGGCAATTGATTTGAATGTTCTGTTTAGAAAGATCAAAGGATCCTTGATGTCCACGTTGGATATGAATCCTGTGCGAATTCGTCCCCCAAAGCCGGACTCGACATCCTCCCATAATATGTTCCTGCTGTGGTATTTTGTAGCACTCTTAGCAAGCCTCCACCAGATTTCAGTGAGATTTGTTTCTTTAAACTTTTGAGTTTGAAGCGGTAGCACTTTAAATATGATAAACTGGATTCTAACGAGAGGGCACTTTCCAGTACATTGTCCTCATATATTTTATTGCCGATTGCCTTACGAATTATTCGAATTGTGTTATTTAGGTATATCAACAATGTATTAGCTTCCTCAATAGTCCGAATTAAGGCTATATAGTCACGCACTTTGTTTATAGCACGTTTACAAAGTAATGTCACGGTTTCCATAATGTAGCACGCAGACTAGATTGATGAACAAATGATGATAATTATAACCGTGATATGAGCTTTTATAATAAGCGAAAACGATACATATGAACCGGAATGTGTGTGTGTGTGTGCGTGTGTGTGTGTGTGTGTGCATACACAGCAATTCTCGTAGAGCTCTTACAAGAACAAACTTGATGCGAGAACCTCCCCACTATCCTCTTTTAGCGTTGAGAATTGTATAAAAAGGAGGTAAGCTTCCAGTGAGAATCATTCAAGTCTCCATCATAATTTAAATTGAATATTTGGTTAAAATCAGTTATACCAATAAATATATAAAAAAGATGAAGATTGTGGTAGTGGACGTTCAAGGCTTCGCAGCTCCAGAATTCATTGTTAAGGAATTGACAATTTGTGATGGGAGGAGCAACGCTCACTATTTATTTAAACCAGCAAAACCTCTATTCCGAATTCCGGAATACTTCCAAAAGCAAGTTCGATATTTGGAGAATCGACATCACTGCATAGACTACAACAGTGGGAACATGGAACAGCACCGTGTTGCCGAAATTTTACATCTCCACTTAAGTAAAGATAATGTGGACATTGTTTATGTGAAAGGTGCTATCAAAAAGCAATTCCTGCGAGACGGTCTAAAAGAAAACTGTCCGCATATAGTGGATCTGGATATAGGGGTACCTGCCCCAAATTGGAAGCAAACTATACTGAATGCATCCATCATCGAAAAAACTTCTGCATTTGCACATTAAATAACGCAAAGCTATTGTATAATTTTTTGTATAGGTCTTTACCGAAATAAAGTATCTATAAAGTGTGTGTGTGTGTTGGTATAATTGTAATAATGTTTTCCAAAGAATCCTGCTCCCGTCTCTGAGAAATAGAAAATTAAGCGGTAATTTGACATTCTCAAAAGATATTTTATAAAATTTAGGTCAGAATTCCTGGAACTAATCTATAATATGTAGTCATTGATGCATATTCTAACACAATATTGCAGAATCTGGTCGTTATTGATATAACGTAATAGTCTTTGTAGCATATTTTAGCAAGTTCAGACCAAATGATGAAACCTTCCATTTAATCAGATTTTGGAACACTGTAACCAAATATTGAGGAGAAGTAGAACGTTGAAATTTTGTACACTCACATAAAAAATAATGTACTATCATTTGAACCCGCCACTTCTATAGAAATTTATGTAAAATTTTTTTAGGCAGCGTCGCGACGCCTCAAAAAAATTTTTCTTATTAGTAGAATGATAGCAAAGTCCTTGTGATGCAAAATCTGGATTCGCAAAACGCGTTTCAATAGCTTGTATAGTTATTCAGAAAATGGCAAATGTAATATGACACTCTTAGCAGAGCGTTGAAAATCTGTACACTTACATAAGAGATAATGATCTATCATTTGAACCTGCCACTTTTATCTAGCTCAGTAGAAAAATTTTTAGCGCGGCGTCGCGACGCCTCCAAAAAAAATTTGTTATCAAACTTATTTCACTCATAGCATAGTCCTTGTGATGCAAAATCTGGATTCGCAAACCACGTTTCAATATCTTGTATAGTTATTGAGAAAAAAGCAAATGTAATATGACGCCCGGAAAAAAAAAAAGTTATATATATGTATGTATCTCTGCCTTCTCTTTCTCTTTCTTACTTTCTTTACCCTTTTGCAGTTTTTCACCCCTCTCCCTATTGCTATCTGACAATTAGGAAATGAAACCACAGATTCAATTAAAAAATTCTATTTTATTTTATTTAGATATATAAACTATTTGTATATTTATATCAATTATTTTGTGTGAAGCGTTCTCGCTCCATTTTTCGGTACTCTTTTTTCTCTGTCTTGGTCAGCAGCGGCGGTACCGGTCTAATGATGCCGGAAGGTACCTAGGGCAAATAATTTTCAAATTCGAATGGTCGAATTAATGACCCCTCGCCAGGCACCTCCCCTATTTTCTGTAGCATTTCAGCAGTCATCTGCCTTTTGCATTTAAGTTTGTGAATATACATCCTCTTGGCAATTACCTTGTGGTGCTTCACATATGGACACTCTATTAAAGCTATAAAGGAAGAATTTATAATTATAGTACTATATAAAATGATTAATGATAATAGTAATTTATACCATCAGGATCGTATTCACTTGGCTTATCAGCAACCCCATAGTATTGGTTGTCGTTGTTGTTGTTGTTGTTACTGTTGTTACTGTATTCCATATTCTCTCTGTAGAACTATACTGCTTTTATTCTTCGACTACAGCCATATTTATAGGTCTTTAAAGCATGATTTTTAGTGGGAGAAAATGATCTAAGTCTCAACTAGAATTGTAGAGTCAATAGACTAATGCTGTAGATTTCCAGAAGTTTGTTAACAATTAGTAAACAATTATGTAGATTTTGCTAAAATTATTTTATCATGAGAAATAACTATTTAGTCGATATACGGATGTACAAATTTTTTAAATTCCTCTGAATTTGCTAATAAAATTTTCCCATGGGAACTAGGAAACTGTGAATATATTTCTCTTAGCATACACTTTAAAATTTTCTGATTGTGAAATAAAGATGTTCTCATGAGAGACAGGCAACGGAAAAAATTCCTTAAATTTTCAAAGTTGCTTGCCCCATATACAGTTCAAAATATACAGCGTTTGAATGGTCAACATAAATAAACTCCATTTCATTCTGTCTCATCTAAAAGCTATATGAAATTCAGTTTACATCCCTCTCTCTATGCATCTAATACCTATGCCATACTTGTATATACATAGTTCAAGTCAGGTCGAAATTTTCAAGGAATTTGCTGACTTTGCTAATAAAATTTTCTCATGGGAATCAGGATGCTGCTACAAAATATTTGATGATGCATGAGCCAAATCCAAATATGCGTATACAGGTATGGCAAAGTATTTTGGAACATATATAAAATGAGAAGCAAAGCATCCCTTCCTACAACTTTCAAGGGAGATAGAGCGAGAAGGAATTCATCAAGAGTCAAGGTGTGGGAAGGTCCTCCATCTCACCTTCACTACCATAAACAACATAAGAATATATAGTGTAATCTTAAAGTGTGCCTATACTGTATGTTCAAGAATTTGCTGATTTATCTTTCCCTTACCCTACTCCATACTTCTACATGTATATATGAGCTGAAGTAATTTTCAATTGTTATATTGCGTCAACTTTTAGCGAAGTGTGTGTGTGCTTGTGTAATTGAACCAAATTAAAATGAAATTTAGTGCATTATCGTTAAAGAAATCCATCAATATAATATCAAACGTAGTTTTGAAACAAGCTGAAAGTGAGGTAAGATTTATTCTAAGTTCTTTACTGGTATTTTACTGATCTCTTCCACTTCTCTTTTGATAGGACTTCAACTTTGAGAATTCAAGTGAACCATCACAGCCTACCGTCAATCAAATATCAAATCCGGACATTGTAAGTTGATTCCTGTTTATTTTACAATCAAAATTCAAATGTTAATTGATGTTGTCTATTTACTAATCTTTTTTCTTTGTTCATGTTTTAGATTGATTGCAACGAGGATATACTTGCACTGTTATCAAATACGTATAATAATAACGGTACAAATATTGTAGAACAGGAACAGGAACAACATCATCAACAACAACAACAACAGAACAACCAGCACAACAACAACAACAACAACAACAAGAACAACATCAAGAACAGCAACAACAAGAACAACAACAACAACAAGAACAACAACGACAACAACTACAACAGCAACCACAGCATCAACCCCAGCAACAACAGAGTTCGTCTCCGAGAATGAGCTCCATTTCTGAGGTCGATAGTGAGTCGGTGATGTCAAACAACCGGGTTAGCAGAGGTAAAACAATGACGAAGCTGATCCGCACAATAGGGAGCAGCAGGAGCAGCAATGCTAGTGTTTGTGGTAGTAGTGACAGCTTGTGGGACAATGAAAGTGATTCTGATGCTGATGACTTCGTTGACAAGCCTGAAAGTGACTGCGTGTTGTTTAGATTGAGAAAATTCAAAAGTGAATTGAGAACAATAGATAACCGGGAAAGTGTTGAAAAGGTTATATTGGAAAAAGAGTTCAACATAATAGAGAAACAGTTGAAAGCCTTACAAAATAGAAAGGACAAGATACTTAAAAGACTAAAATGTATTGATAAAAATAAAAAATCCCTTGATAAGGTATTATTGAAAATTAGTAATGGTAAGGTCAAAAAGAACTTCCAATTGTGTGTGTGTGTGTTTTTTTTCTCGTTGTTGATGTAGTTTTTGTTAGTAAGCTAGATGTCTTAGGAATGGGGTAGGGGTAGAAGAATTCTGTTTTATATATATTTTTATTCACAATAAAACTAAGATAAATTTTCACCAGATTGTTTGATTAGTACCACCTACAGATTATCCTAAATCCCATATCTTATACAAGGGTCTGCTTAAATACAATTCTACATATATATTTAAAATGGGTCATTCCTCTTTCAATTTCGATATTTTTTTTTTCTTACATGTATTATTTTGTTTGTTAAGTTAAGCGATAGGGGCAAAAGTAATTATTTTATTTTATTGATTTTTTCCCAAATATACTCTATTCAATTAAAATTTATTTACAAGAGATTGTTTGATTAGTATCACTTACACTTTAACCTATATTACAAATTTTGGATGAGTATATCATCCTAGTAGAATTATTATTATTTATCAGGTATTTAAACATGTTGGTGGATAAGTAACAACAACAACTATTGGAAATTAAAATGATTTATTCTCTCTCTCATATATATACTATAAGTACTACATAATGGTTATTATATTTGACATTACTGATACTACTATATTGAAAATCAGTTGTTTCATACATAAAAAGCACTACAGTAGATGAGTAGGGCTGGTTCAAACTCACTAGTGCCACGGTTGGCCACTGCGATCGTGGTGGCGCTAGTGTCGCTTTTTGGTACAACATTTGCCCGTAGCGTGGCGCTCGTGCCGGATCGGTGTTGGCGGGAAATTTGAATTTCTGCCCCCTCCACTGCTGCCCTATTTCATCCTCCATTTGCCCCCCATTCCCCTCCTTGCCCCTCCTTTCCCTCTTCTTGCCCTCGCACTATCAACCTATTTTTCCCATTTTGTTCCCGCGCCCTACTTCTCCTGCAATGAGTCATACCTATGGATTGTAGGTCTTTTTTTTGATGAGTCATGGTTGTCAAGTTTTCATGAATCATACCTCTGGGGTCAAGGATATCTAATGAATCATACATATGAGTCATAATTAAAATGGGGTCAACGATCTTTGATGATGATTCATACATATGAGTCATATGTATTTTTTATATAAATAGTGATATAGTGATGTTTTATATCAGTTGTTTTTTTCTTGTGAAAATGGCGACATCTTCTTCGATTTGTCAAGTAAGTACAGAATTTCTAAATAAGATTAAATTGGTTATTAATTTAATAAAAACTTGTAATGAAGTGCAAAGATTTATCAGTGTTGTAAATAAAAATATTCATTTAACGCGCAAAGTAATAAAGAGTAGCCAGTTTACTGGCAATTTATTTAAATTAGAAGGAAATTTGGCACTATTAACATTTTATCGGGAAAAATTGAAACGACTAAGATTCACAATTAAAAAAACCGGCACAGGCTTAAAATCTAGTGAATCAATTAATAATAATAAGCAACAATTAGTTTGGCAAGACGTTGAAACTGCTTTCAATAGTAGATTACATAGTGGTGTGATTGTAAATTTAAGTATAAAAGATCCAATAATATTTTTAAAAAAAGCGTTTCGTAGTTTTTCAATCAAAATCAAAAAATATTTAGTTGATTCGCCAATTAAAGTAAACGCTTTATTTTCTAGTAATTTTATAAAACCACCACATAATACAGTTGATTTAAAAACATTTAATACTCGTAATCACATTATTGATAAAGGTACTAATTTAAAAGACTGGTATTTAGAGCACATTTCTGAGAAAATTCTAAAAAAATTGGAAGAATTTCAAGAACGTGATAGTGGATGGGCGTTACTAGAAGTTATTTCCCTCAAAATTAATATTAATAAATTTGTACCGATAAAGGGGGTATTTCAACATATGTTGAGGTTCCTAAGTTTATTAAAGATCGAAGAGCTGTAGTAAACGTTAAAAATAATGATAAGTATTGTTTTCTTTGGTCAGTGGTTTCTGCTCTATATCCAGTAGAAAAAAATTGTGATCGTATGTTGAATTATCCTCATTTTAGTTAGGTTTTAAAATATGAAAGAATCAATTTTCCAATTAAGTTAATGGATGTTGAAAAATTTGAGAAACTAAACAATCTATCTATTAATGTTTTTGGCATTGAAAGAAAAACAGTATTACCAATAGCACTATCGAGACATAAATTTAGTAAAACAATTAATTTGTTGATGTTATCAGTTGGAGAAATTGATTCTACAATAATTAATGATATTGAATGTGATGTATTATATCATTTCGTATGGATCAAAAATCTATCACGGTTAGTTTCATCGCAAATTTCACGACAAAATCGACAAACTTATATTTGTAATAGATGTTTAAATCATTTCAAAACACCTCAGTTACTTGAAAAACACATGAATTATTGCAATAGTATAAATAAATGTAAAATTGTAATGCCCACTGAAGAGAATAATAAATTAAAATTTAAAAACTATAAATTTAAAGAACTAGTTCCATTCGTTATGTACTGTGACTTAGAAAGTATTTTAGAAAAATATGATGATATTAACAATACAAGTAATACGATAAAAATTCAGAAACATAGAGCTTTTAGTATTGCATATTACTTGCATTGTTCTTATAACGCACAGTTTTCAAAGTTTAATTTAATTCGATCCAATGATTGTATTGAAAAATTTATGGATGAACTATATTCAATCGCTAAATTTGTTGATGAGGAACTTAAGAAAATTAATACTATGGAGGTATTAACAAATGAACAAATTTCAGATTTTAACAGCGTTGCACTTTGTCATATATGTGGAGAAAGGTTTCTTCCAAATCAAATTAAAGTTCATGATCATTGTCACTTAACAGGTAAATTTCGTGGGGCAGCTCATCAAAGTTGCAATTTAAATTATAAAAACAGTTTAATAATCCCAATAATTTTCCACAATTTAAGTGGCTATGATGCACATTTTATTATTAAAGCTTTGTCAACTCATTTTGATGGCACTGTTAAACTGTTATCAGTAAACAAAGAAAAATATATCTCATTCACTAAATACGTTGATAATACCAATATAAAGTTTCGTTTTATTGATTCATTTCGATTTATGCCATGCAGTTTAGATAAATTAAGTTCATATTTAGATCCAGATCAGAAATTAATTACTAAATCAATTTGTGGTAATGACGAAATAAAATTTGAATTATTAAATCGAAAAGGAGTTTTTCCTTATGAATATATCGATTCAAATGAAAAATTAAACGAAGCAAAATTACCCGATAAAGAACAATTTTATAGTAAATTAAATGATAAGGATATTTCTGATAATGATTATACACATGCTCAAAACGTTTGGAACATTTTCCAAATTAAAGACATTGGTGAATATTCTGACTTATATTTAAAAACGGACGTATTACTTTTGGCTGATGTATTTGAAAATTTCCGTAAAAATTGTCTGAAAATATACGAATTGGACGCCGCTCATTATTATACAGCTCCGGGATTAGCTTTTGATGCCATGTTGAAAATTTCCAATGTAACTTTAGAATTGTTAACTGATGTTAATAAACTGCTATTTATTGAGCATGGTTTGAGAGGCGGCGTTTCTCAATGTTCAAATCGTTATGCTAAAGCTACGGCCATGAGTGAATATCTACCGTATGGTGCTTTTGAATGGTGTGATCAAACGGTAGATATTATTAGTATGGATGATTTTGGGGAATTTGGGTATATTTTAGAGGTAGACTTAGATTATCCACAACATTTACATAAACAACATTCTGATTTGCCTTTAGCACCTCATCATATGATCCCTCCTGGATCAAAAACTATAAAATTGTTAACTACTTTATATCCACGAAAAAATTATGTCTTACACTATAAAAATTTAAAATTGTATTTGAATTACGGTATGATTTTATCAAAAATTCATAGAATTCTTAGGTTTAAACAGTCTCCATGGTTGAAAAAGTATATAGATTTGAATACGAACCTTAGACAGCAATCTAAAAATGAATTTGAGAAAAATTTCTTCAAACTAATGAACAACTCTGAATTTGGTAAAACAATGGAGAATGTTGGTAAACATAAGGACATTAGATTAGTTACAAAATGGGAGGGTCGATGGGGTGCTAAAGCTTTAATTTCTAAGCCAAATTTCCATAGTTGTAATATATTTGATGAAAATGTTGTAACTATAGAAATGAATAAGTTAGAAATTAAGATGAATAAGCCAATTTATGTTGGATTCTCAATTTTAGATATATCAAAAATATTTCTGTATATTACAAACAAGGATTTAATGAAGATAGTAGCTGTTTACATGCATTGATAAAGAAATTCTAGACATAAATGTCCGCAGTTCTGTTGATTGAAATCTTGAAATCGCTCATAGTTATAATAGATTTGTAGATTTTTATTCAATGAACTTTCAAAATATTTTATTATTCGTGGTGGTGGCTTCAAATTTCCAAATGAATCAAAATAATCAATAATATTATTTTTCTTCCAATATGCTGTCCAGTGTGTACCTTCACCTTTACTACTATCCAAATTGATTATTCCACATTCGACATTTTCCATTTTACGTGGTAATTGATCTTGCATAAACACTCCACGAAAATTTGGAATTTGAAGTTTGTTGATAGCATAATTATATAAATCGATATTTGTCAATGCACGATGCGGTAATTTTATTGGAAGTTTTTTTTTTGGATGAATACGATTGTAAATACAATCCAAGGCCTCTCTTAAATGGCTTCAAATATAAACCTTTACCCATTGCGATAGATTCCATGTGTCGATTATGTCGTTCACTTTCTTTTAATTCTTGTTGTGCTGATCTAGCTTTATTAACGGCGCTTGCAATTTGAGATGCGCCACCGGCTAAAGCACCAAGCCCACTTAATCCGGCAAATATGGGTATTAACGGTAAAATCCCACCAGTTTTCGGTACAGGAATAATTCTTGATTTTGATTTAATTTTCTTAATCCCTTTAAGTGCATCCATAGCAATATTGGCAGCTGTATTTAAATCGTTAGTTTTATTTTTTTTAATTGCTGCTCGAGCTTTACGAAACGCCGATTGTAAATTAATCGCTTTAGATCGTCTCCTTCTTGTTCTTTTTTTAAATCCCATGCCTAATTTTCTTTTAACTTTCATTATACCAGTAACACCTAATGCAGCTACTTTTTCACCAAAACTTGAATTTTTAGCTGTTATACGTTCTTTTGCTTTGTCAGCTAATTGTTTATCAGCTTGATGTCGATTTTCGAGATCTTTATATTGAGAGTATGCAATATCGTGTTCTTTACACGCTTCGTCTAAGGGATTGATTCCTTTATCTCCTCGTTCTAATCGTTTATTCAATTTTGTACCTGGTCCACAATAATTGTACGTAGGAATATGAAGTTCAAATGGAAGTTTATCAATAAGCGTGTTGATTAAACCACGTCCTTTTTGTTTGAAGGGTGGTGGTTGATTAGCAGTCACTATCATAATAAACGTCTTTATATAGCTGAATCTTTTAAATAAATGAGAAGATTATAGTAGTTCAAGGTTTATATATAAATGAGTAACAGCAATTGATCAGTTAATAATCGAAATGCGTTTAATAAAGCAACACTGTAGTCTTCCAATCCGCAATTTTGATAATATAGTAAGACAAAAACAATTATTTCGGAGACATGGCAAGTTATTACCATCCACAATTAGATGTATTGTATGCGGTCCGTCAAATTGTGGGAAAACAAACGTTATGATAAGTTTATTGGAAGACTTAAATGGTCTTCGATTTGAAAATGTTTATCTATACAGTAAATCACTTTATCAACCAAAATATGAATATTTGCGAAACTTGTTGAAACCACTTAAGGGAATTGGCTATCATGAATTTGATAATAATCAAGAAATTATGGATCCCTCAAATGCGAAAGTTAATTCTATATTCGTATTTGATGATGTAATAACGAGTGCGCAGAAAATTATACAAAATTATTTTAGCATGGGAAGACATAAATGTGTTGATTGTTTCTATCTCTGTCAAACATATGCTCACATACCTAAACACCTCATCCGTGACAATGCAAATATGATAATTGTTTTCCAACAAGACGATATGAATTTAAAACATATATATATATATATATATATATATATATATATATATATATATAACGATCATGTCAATACAGATATGTTATATAATAGTTTTTGTGAAATGTGTTCATTATGCTGGCGTGATAAATATAGCTTTCTTGTTATATGTAAGGATTTCGATATCGATAACGGTCGATATAGAAGAGGATTTGATCAATATATACAGCAGTAACATGAAACTAACAGCAGTAACAGGAAACCAACAGCAGTAACAGGAAACTAACAGCACAGGAACCGCGTGAAAACTCTTTATTTATCTGTTTGCAGTTCTGAATAAAATGCTGATGTGACAAACGACCAATATAGAAAATGATCAATAAATACAACTGTAACAGAATACTAACGGTTATTTTAGAACAGGAACCGGTTGAACACGGTTGATCTGTCTGTTTGCAGTTATGAATAAAGAAATTACTAAACGGTTAATTAAAACAAGAGCAAATGTAAAAGCCAAATTAGATGCGTTAAAATCGAATGAATTGGAAACTGAAGAACGATTAGTTAAACAGTATAAACCATTAGCTAATGTTTTCTCTCAGGCTTTAGATGAACATTGAACTGCTAAAAACAAACGATGGATACAGTCGCCACGTTTATCTAGGAAATCAGTTTCTACAGTAGAAAATTCAACATCGCCAGGTCGACCTTCATTTGACTTTTTTACGTCATCACCTAACGTTCCAAAATCATCACGTTTACCTAGGAGATCATTTCCTCCAGTAGAAACTTCATCATCATCATCACTAGGGCCACCTTCACTTGATTTATTTCTACCTAACGACTCCCCAAAGCCAACACCAATGGACGCTACATTTCAATATACATCGTTATCGCCACAAGATGATGAGGATTTTTATGAAGTGAATCAAACATTACTTAGTGAAATTCCTGAAAACACCTTCACAGCATATTTAGAACAATTCGATGAATTACCAAGAATTTATGTTAAAGGTCACATAAAAGATACGAAAAATGATTATGATCACACTTATCTTAGACATGATATGACAACAGATAGAATTTTTTTTTGGGGATTCTGAACTAAAGTTCATTGGTCCTGATATTCAAGTAAAGGATCAATTATTTAAAGGTACACCTGGTTTTTACGAGCTTGTTTTTAAGAGCTATCCATCAAGAAAAACTTACACTAAAGAGGATTTAAGAGATTTTGGCTTAATAGTAATATTAACAAATGCTCATAGAAGACATTTTCTACCTGATCAACAAATTGCTGGAAATAAAAGTAATAAATATAAATTTATTATTAAACCTATTTTACACGTGTTAGAGAAAGATGAACAAGACAAACAGAAAAAGCGAGAGAAAGAATTACGACTTGGAGGAGGATTATCAAATATATATTCAACAGCACCAATACAATATGTTTATTTCGATGATCCCAATGAGTTGGTGGATCGATTAAAATTATTATTAGCTTCAAGTGCAAGTGGTAATAATGCACATTTAAATGAAATTAATAGCATAATTGAGGAATTGCGAGAACGAGATTTAATAGAATAAATACAACTGCTATTTATAATAATTATCATTTACGTTATGAGTGTTGATAAGTTTGGACGGCACATACACGCCGATTTGATAACTAAAGACGACACTGAAAAATTGATTATTTCATATAATCAGGACTTTATAACCGAAGATAATGCCAAAAAATTAATCACCTCAGCCAATAAAGATCTTATAACTGAAAATGATGCTAGAGATTTAATTACTTCAGCAAATAAAGATCTTTTAACCAAAAATGATTTTATAACTAGAATCGAACTTCTTTCAACAATTGATTCATTGAATGGACATCTTCGTATAAATATTGATGGAGAATGGACTGGGTCTCAATATGTGTTGATGAACGGAAGAGACAGCTATCGTTTATCACCACCTGTAAGCGGCATAGTGGCTCATATAACATCAACAGTACCAAATTTAGAAATAAGTGTGAACTCAAACAAACGAATTCTAATTTTAGACTTAGTTAACGAACGATTAGTTGCTGGTGATATAATAAATATTTTCCCTAGATCTGGTAGTGTACCAAATCCAACAATAAACATTGAAATTATTATTAACTATAAAATAAAGATACATGCGTGATATAAAAAGAACTGTGGTTAATGAACTGCACAAGTCAGCAAGAAAGAACTTTAGACGTCGTCGTGTAATAATTAAAGGGCTACACGATTTATACCAAGCGGACTTGGTTGAAATGCTATCGTATGCAAAATAAAATGCTGGTTATAAATATATTTTAGTTGTTATAAATGCATTTAGCAAATATATTTGGACATTTCCGGTAAAAACAAAGTCAGCAAAAGAAATTGTTAATGCAATGAGAAAAATTCTAAAGAAACCTAATATTCCCAAGAACCTTCAAACTGATTTGGGAAAAGAATTTTACAATAAAGAATTTTCACATCTAATTAAACAATTGGGAATAAATCATTATTCAACATTCAGCAATAAAAAAGCATCAATTGTTGAACGTGCAAATCGAACATTAAAATCATTAATGTGGAAAGAATTTTCTTATCAAGGTTCATATAAATGGTTAGAGTTACTATCACAAATTGTTGATAAATATAATTCAACACCACATAGTACAACTGGCTATAAGCCGATTGATGTAAACGAAACAAACGAAGAGGAAATACTAGAAAATAGTTATAGCAATATTAAAATTGTAAATTTAAAAAATGTAAAATTTAAAATTGAGGATAAGGTTAGAATAAGCAAATATCGTAGTTTATTTGCTAAAGGTTACACTCCAAATTGGTCTAATGAAATTTTCACCATTAAGAAAATACAATTAACTAATCCTGTTACTTATATTTTACAAGATTACAATGGAAAAATAATACGAGGTGCATTTTACGAGCAAGAATTACAACATTGTAAACATCCAGATGTTTATCTTGTGGAAAAAGTATTGTGTAAAAAGCGAAACATGGTACTAGTTAAATGGTTAGGATTTGATAATCGTCATAACAGTTGGATAGATAAAAATAAATTAGTTTAAGGTGTAAATAATTAGAGTGGGATTTGAAAAATAAAACTTCATTTTTATTAATACTGACATTTATTGTTTTTTTACAACAAATTTATAAACCAAAACAATTATTGTGATCCACAACGAAACTATAAACATAAGAAAAAATAAAAAAATTACATTTGGATAATTACATTTCTCAAATTTTTTAGTCTGATTTCATTACATAATCAGTTATATTAAATTTGTTACTTATAGCATTTTGCCATTGGCTGTCAATATGTGTTAGATTTTTCAAAAAATAACGAACTTTGATGGAAATTATGTCATTGTTTTCTGTTTCTGGAAGAGCAACTATGCAGTATTTGTCATAAATATTGATCTCCATTCTTTTCCATTGAGTTGGCCATGTAACACTATAAGTGTTGTTATAATCTAGTGCAGTGAAACATTGAATCGCATCAGATGGACACGATGTATATAACGTATTGTTGACAATTATAGTCGCAAGTATAATTTGAAACATGTTGCTTCTCTTACAACTATATTAATAATGACTAAAAATCTATTCTAGACATCTATTTATAGAAAGGGGGTGAGGGGAAAATACATTCATTTATTATAATTATAATCCAATAAATCATAGATATTTTTATAATCTTCAGGATTTGTTGATGGCCAAATTTTTGAGTCAGGTCCATCCTTCCATCCAACAGGTTGTTTATCTTTCATACGATGCAGATTTTCCAATAACCAATTGAAATTTTTTTTATGTGATGGTTTTACCATTGGTTGGAACTTGTAATTAATTTTCAATGTCTCGCGTACACTTGTTAATACTGAATAAAATTCTGGATTTGCATAATATATTGAATCGTTCATCAGCTGATTAACAACATATTCAGTTGTTTTGTACTTTTTATAAATATTATTCATTGACATTTTACTTAGGTCACTATCAGGTGAATCGCATACTAAATTCAGGACTAAATAGTTTTGATAGTCCAATGAATCGAATGGAAAGTTCACGTTTTTGTTTTTAATGTTTAACACATGACCTATTTCCAGCAAACTTCCAGTAAATGGTGGGACTACATCGTCATAATCCCACAATAAATCATATAAATAATTTTTCATCGAACTCACAAATTCATCTTCTGCTTTTTTAGAAACCAATAAAGCTTCCAAAATTTCACAATTTGCAGCATGTAGACGTTGATATGTTAATACATCATTGGGTACAAATATTTTTCCCAATATGTGCTTAACGCCATCATAATTAATAGTTAATATATAATTTCTCAAGTGTTTCGTGCAAATTGATATGAAGTTCTTCTGCACTTCGAAAGTAAGTTCCCTGGACATCTGGAAATTTAAACCATATCAACAAATCCCCAAGCTTTCGTATCAGTACAGTTTGAACTAATCATCCTCTTATCATCATATGGACTAAGTGAAATTTTTTGTTGCTTTACTGTAAACACTTGATGTTTTACAGATCTTACTAAATATTGTTCTCTAGTTAAGATATCGTTATTAAATAATACATTTTTAAAATCAACAAATGTCAATTTTCTTATTGCACTTAGTGTAGCCCCCTTAGACTTTTTAACATCTGTTTTATCCTGAACTTTATAGGTATACATTTTTGATCTCAATCCTACAACTTCTAACATAATTCTACCACAATTTTCATCTTTCATTACACCTAATACTTTTTTGTTGACTAAGGGTATATTCCATATGTTATTAAGAGGATAATCACTAGTATCAAAATACTTATTACAGTCTTCTTTTATTATACTATAAATATCATCCACAATAAACTGATATATTAAACTATCAGTATCGGTATATAGTAATTTTGATTTTTCACTTCCGAATTTTTTTAAAATATAATCATAATGAAAATTATACAGAAATATTTTTGATATATCTAAAATTGAGAATCCAACATAAATTGGCTTATTCATCTTAATTTCTAACTTATTCATTTCTATAGTTACAACATTTTCATCAAATATATTACAACTATGGAAATTTGGCTTAGAAATTAAAGCTTTAGCACCCCATCGACCCTCCCATTTTGTAACTAATCTAATGTCCTTATGTTTACCAACATTCTCCATTGTTTTACCAAATTCAGAGTTGTTCATTAGTTTGAAGAAATTTTTCTCAAATTCATTTTTAGATTGCTGTCTAAGGTTCGTATTCAAATCTATATACTTTTTCAACCATGGAGACTGTTTAAACCTAAGAATTCTATGAATTTTTGATAAAATCATACCGTAATTCAAATACAATTTTAAATTTTTATAGTGTAAGACATAATTTTTTCGTGGATATAAAGTAGTTAACAATTTTATAGTTTTTGATCCAGGAGGGATCATATGATGAGGTGCTAAAGGCAAATCAGAATGTTGTTTATGTAAATGTTGTGGATAATCTAAGTCTACCTCTAAAATATACCCAAATTCCCCAAAATCATCCATACTAATAATATCTACCGTTTGATCACACTATTCAAAAGCACCATACGGTAGATATTCACTCATGGCCGTAGCTTTAGCATAACGATTTGAACATTGAGAAACGCCGCCTCTCAAACCATGCTCAATAAATAGCAGTTTATTAACATCAGTTAACAATTCTAAAGTTACATTGGAAATTTTCAACATGGCATCAAAAGCTAATCCCGGAGCTGTATAATAATGAGCGGCGTCCAATTCGTATATTTTCAGACAATTTTTACAGAAATTTTCAAATACATCAGCCAAAAGTAATACGTCCGTTTTTAAATATAAGTCAGAATATTCACCAATGTCTTTAATTTGGAAAATGTTCCAAACGTTTTGAGCATGTGTATAATCATTATCAGAAATATCCTTATCATTTAATTTACTATAAAATTGTTCTTTATCGGGTAATTTTGCTTCGTTTAATTTTTCATTTGAATCGATATATTCATAAGGAAAAACTCCTTTTCGATTTAATAATTCAAATTTTATTTCGTCATTACCACAAATTGATTTAGTAATTAATTTCTGATCTGGATCTAAATATGAACTTAATTTATCTAAACTGCATGGCATAAATCGAAATGAATCAATAAAACGAAACTTTATATTGGTATTATCAACGTATTTAGTGAATGAGATATATTTTTCTTTGTTTACTGATAACAGTTTAACAGTGCCATCAAAATGAGTTGACAAAGCTTTAATAATAAAATGTGCATCATAGCCACTTAAATTGTGGAAAATTATTGGGATTATTAAACTGTTTTTATAATTTAAATTGCAACTTTGATGAGCTGCCCCACGAAATTTACCTGTTAAGTGACAATGATCATGAACTTTAATTTGATTTGGAAGAAACCTTTCTCCACATATATGACAAAGTGCAACGCTGTTAAAATCTGAAATTTGTTCATTTGTTAATACCTCCATAGTATTAATTTTCTTAAGTTCCTCATCAACAAATTTAGCGATTGAATATAGTTCATCCATAAATTTTTCAATACAATCATTGGATCGAATTAAATTAAACTTTGAAAACTGTGCGTTATAAGAACAATGCAAGTAATATGCAATACTAAAAGCTCTATGTTTCTGAATTTTTATCGTATTACTTGTATTGTTAATATCATCATATTTTTCTAAAATACTTTCTAAGTCACAGTACATAACGAATGGAACTAGTTCTTTAAATTTATAGTTTTTAAATTTTAATTTATTATTCTCTTCAGTGGGCATTACAATTTTACATTTATTTATACTATTGCAATAATTCATGTGTTTTTCAAGTAACTGAGGTGTTTTGAAATGATTTAAACATCTATTACAAATATAAGTTTGTCGATTTTGTCGTGAAATTTGCGATGAAACTAACCGTGATAGATTTCTGATCCATACGAAATGATATAATACATCACATTCAATATCATTAATTATTGTAGAATCAATTTCTCCAACTGATAACATCAACAAATTAATTGTTTTACTAAATTTATGTCTCGATAGTGCTATTGGTAATACTGTTTTTCTTTCAATGCCAAAAACATTAATAGATAGATTGTTTAGTTTCTCAAATTTTTCAACATCCATTAACTTAATTGGAAAATTGATTCTTTCATATTTTAAAACCTAACTAAAATGAGGATAATTCAACATACGATCACAATTTTTTTCTACTGGATATAGAGCAGAAACCACTGACCAAAGAAAACAATACTTATCATTATTTTTAACGTTTACTACAGCTCTTCGATCTTTAATAAACTTAGGAACCTCAACATATGTTGAAATACCCCCTTTTATCGGTACAAATTTATTAATATTAATTTTGAGGGAAATAACTTCTAGTAACGCCCATCCACTATCACGTTCTTGAAATTCTTCCAATTTTTTTAGAATTTTCTCAGAAATGTGCTCTAAATACCAGTCTTTTAAATTAGTACCTTTATCAATAATGTGATTACGAGTATTAAATGTTTTTAAATCAACTGTATTATGTGGTGGTTTTATAAAATTACTAGAAAATAAAGCGTTTACTTTAATTGGCGAATCAACTAAATATTTTTTGATTTTGATTGAAAAACTACGAAACGCTTTTTTTAAAAATATTATTGGATCTTTTATACTTAAATTTACAATCACACCACTATGTAATCTACTATTGAAAGCAGTTTCAACGTCTTGCCAAACTAATTGTTGCTTATTATTATTAATTGATTCACTAGATTTTAAGCCTGTGCCGGTTTTTTTAATTGTGAATCTTAGTCGTTTCAATTTTTCCCGATAAAATGTTAATAGTGCCAAATTTCCTTCTAATTTAAATAAATTGCCAGTAAACTGTCTACTCTTTATTACTTTGCGCGTTAAATGAATATTTTTATTTACAACACTGATAAATCTTTGCACTTCATTACAAGTTTTTATTAAATTAATAACCAATTTAATCTTATTTAGAAATTCTGTACTTACTTGACAAATCGAAGAAGATGTCGCCATTTTCACAAGAAAAAAACAACTGATATAAAACATCACTATATCACTATTTATATAAAAAATACATATGACTCATATGTATGAATCATCATCAAAGATCGTTGACCCCATTTTAATTATGACTCATATGTATGATTCATTAGATATCCTTGACCCCAGAGGTATGATTCATGAAAACTTGACAACCATGACTCATCAAAAAAAAGACCTACAATCCATAGGTATGACTCATTGCAGGAGAAGTAGGGCGCGGGAACAAAATGGGAAAATAGGTTGATAGTGCGAGGGCAAGAAAGAAGGGGAAAGGAGGGGCAAGGAGGGGAATAGGGGGCAAATGGAGGGTGAAATAGGGCAGCAGTGGAGGGGCATAAATTCAAATTTCCCGCCAACACCGATCCGGCACGACCGCCACGCTACGGGCAAACGTTGTACCAAAAAGCGACACTAGCGCCACCACGATCGCAGTGGCCAACCGTGGCACTAGTGAGTTTGAACCAGCCCTACTTATCTACTCACTACTCTACGTGAAACTCTATGTTGGTAGTCTGTCCAACAGCTCCCTCACTGATCGGGGATATTTGGCTTCCTTCACTGATATCTTCATTCAATTCCCTAATTCTTTCATCAGAAAATTTCTCTGTGAAACGATGAGGTAAGATTGTCTTGAAGTCTTCACATTCAACCACAATTTTTTCACCATACTTTGTGCTGGTCTTACTAAATGCTTTAATCAGAACCTTCTTATCAACTTCTAATGACTTGATGTTAACAAATGGAATCACATGTGAGGAGATGTTCAGATTATCAATAAATGAAGACATGCTTGATATTATAGTTTCACTATCAACAAACAAGTATTTAATGTCAATGTGGCTAGCCTACCTCAATATATATACAGTATTATGTGACACTGCGCATCTGTCAGCTATTTTCGTTGAAAATACTGACTAGGCACGTGCTTTGATTTATCAATTTCTTTGACAATATCCATATAATAGCATGGTATACAATCAAGGTTTGGTAGATCGGATTCGCCTCCACATTTTTTACACTTGTATTTCACTGGAATGACCATCACGAGCTGTTAATGGAGAACTGAACAAAAGTTGGTCAGTACCGTTTATATATAATTTGAAGCTGACATGTTGGAGCTTGTATTGTCTGAGTCGCCTATATAAATGCAATTTTGCTACTTTACAACACATAATAATTGCAAACCTTTGCAGATCCTGGTCAGCTGTTAATTCTCAACAACAGATAACATGTTGTTAGTGAACTTTCTTGTGATAACGAACATATTGGTGAATAACACTCTTGTTATAACAGTTCCTAGTGACGTTGCATCATGTTTTGTATCAGTTGATTATAACAATACATTTGATGATTCATGGCCTAATAAATGGAGCAAGATGGATATGCATTCTTCCGATCGATTTTGTACAATATCAATAGCAAAAGAAGAAGATATGATTTCCTTCAAAGTACGATATTTGTTAACTAATCATACATATATAGATGGAACTTGGCAGACTGCAGTCAACCGGAAATTCAATAAGTCATTGTACATACACAAGTCTGAATGTCAGTGGTACGACCAATGTGGATATCAAAATGCTGGAATTGTAATGTTTGCTACCATCGGGTTAATTACCTTATACAGTGCAATAATTTATTTGTTGTACAAGATCTGTCAAGCATCAATGAAAAACTGTAATTATAATTAATTGTATAATAAGCACAAAAATAAAGTAGTAGAAATAGACAATGATTTTTTCTTGACGAACATACAAATTAAACCAATATGAAAAAGTTGAGATTAGTACAAGGTCACAATGATCCCGAAGATGTTTGAGCATGCAAAGTCAGGTCAGCAACCTAGCGTATGCGCATTTGCCCCTCACCCCTCACAATTTGAATTTCACGCGCAAACGCCCCCACCAATTTGAATTTCTCGCGCAAACGCCCCCTAGCGGGAAATCGCTCGCCCGGCGCCTCCACCAATTCCAAAAAGTGAGGTTATGGTTAAAAAGTGGGTTAGGATCGGCATCACTATACTACTAATCAGGGTGAGTTTCGGCAACATTTAACAAATTTGCAACGTATCGAAGTGTTCATCGAGCGTAATTTGGTCGATTGAAGATAAAAAATAGATTCGTGATTTTCGGTAGTACGAATTTTAATAGATCAAAATCTCCAATGCTAATACTTCGCGTTAGGGTTAAATAGTAATGAATGAGACTGATGTATATTAAATAAAACTGCCCTGTTTTACCATGTTCTCTGTTTAAAGTCTGTTGTTTGTAAATATTATAATTATTCAATAGCTCTGTTAGTTCTTCATTCTCGACTTTGAATGATGATAATGGAGTATTTTGCTGACGAGTAATTTCTTCGATCATTGTATCTGTAACTTGTGTATTATTCATATCCAAGAACGATCTGAAATATAAAATTTCAAGACCCACTGATATCAACGGATGTAGCCTTTTACATCTATTGAAGTGTTTTCCTTCTAAAAATCCACCAACTGGCCCCGACGCTAGCAAATTACTTTGCACCATGATATTTGTTAAGCCGCAGTCAACTCAAAATTTTTCTAAAGCCTTGAAATATGACTTTATAATATGGAACGGCCCCAAATGTATAAAAATGTTGTCAAACTTAATAATCCCAACCGTATCGTGCAATGTATCCTTGCCGGTCTGAATTTCAACAAATCGATCGAAATTATCAAAAGCAACCCCAGTGTATAAATTTGTTTTTTTTTAATAGCTTCAGGGCACAGCATCGATTTTTTTAATGAAAGATAAGTGGTTTGTGTTTCCAGTTCTTCTACTCCAGAATAGCTAATGCAATGTCCGTATCTGTGAATGATGTCAACAATTTTACGACTGCTAGTCAAACTTTTTAGTGTCATTCCGAGCTTGATGTGCTTAGAAGTTATATATTTGCCATTATATACACAATAAACGACGTCTTCACACAAGGATTGGACTTGTCGCATGTATTTTGGATTTTTTTCCGTTTACTATTACTACCGGCGATCAACGTATAATAAAACTCCGACAAATCTTGAGTCACAGATACTTTTCCTTCCTGTAAGTCGCGTACACATATGTCGTTCGGTAATTTCTTCTTTTCAACCTGCAATATTGATTTCCTCAATAATAATGCAGCTTTATGAAGGATGTCTGCATTTTTCAAATCTTCAAACGATTGGTCGTCGATGGTCGTTATATGTTTTGGAGCTAATAACTTTTTATTTTGAATTATAAAAAATTTGACTTCCTTGTCAAAAGCTTTAACTATGTTAGTGTCTAAATTGTGTGGTGTGAAATTTCCGATTATTTCTTCTTCATTTTGTTCCTTTTCTTTAAATAACTCCATATAATATCTATGAAGATAAGTAAGGAAAAAGCAACGTCCTTTATTTAGTACATTCTCTTGAATAAAAACGATAATTTCATCAAAAACAGCATTTGTCGTACGATATCTCAGAAACGAGTTGACCGATTGGAACGCGCAATATGGCGTTTGATTCGGTCTATCAAAACTTAACTAGTTCTGATTTGATTTTGGAATTAATCGGTCAAACCGTTTCAAATATATTCAAAGAATAATAAAAAAAAATCAACTTTTTTCGAAATAACTCCAAAAATTGCGATCCGATTGATTTTCTTGTCAGAACTTTTTTTATTTTGCTTAAAAAACTGCGTTGAATTCCGCAAAATGAATTCAAATTGAACGGCGCGTATGAAAGTTATGGAAGTTTGAAAATTTTTAGAAAAGTGTTTTTTTGAAAAAACTACAAAAATTTCTACCCAAATAATTTTTTTGTAAGGACATATTTTATTCTGCTTAAAAAACTGCGTTGCATGCCGCAAAGTACATCGTAATGGAACGACGCGTTTCAAAGTTATCAATGATTTAAATTTTCCAAAAAAACAAATTTTTAAATAATAATAATTTTTATATGATGCTTTCTTTTAATCTACTTAAGAAACTGCGTCAAATTATATTCTCCATACATTTTCAAGCTCGAATAGCTTGAAAATAGCGGGAAGTTTTAGGGATGGCCTGCAGGGACACCCGTTGTCCACATTTTTATATGTTTTCATGTTACGTTCTTTATAATTATACTATGATGATGGAATTGTAAGTTCCACAACAACTGCCACTTGGTTTGCAGAATTAACTGTTAGCTTAGATCTCGTCACTTATTGTCTGTTTATTTTAGTTGTAACGTCGGAATCAAACGATTTTCTTTCTTCTATTACTGCATTCAATAATCACCATATCATATTTTAATCACTTATTTTCTTTCATGAATGTGATGGATGAAGAATATTTTTGTGGTGTTTTCATTGTTTTGATTATAAGGCAATCAATATATTTATTTTTACTTGTACTTTGATGATGGTGGTGAGTTTATGTTTTCTTCTATGGTTATGTAGATAATATTATTCCAAAAACAATATAGAAGATAGTTTTTCAAGGTCATACCGTAATGCTAACAAGGAACTAAAAAATATATCGTTTTCAGTTTTGGTTAATATTCAATTATCGAAAAACAACTCAAATAACCAATCATACTATCAATTAAAAGGTACTTCTAGGACAATTTCCTAAATATCTTCCAATTGTTAAAAAATTTGACTTCTAAATCCAAACATAGCAGTTACTCTTAATAAAAATAGAATTTTATGAAATTTTTAGATGTAAATACTACACTGGCATAAAATAAGTGACGGTAGTAATATATTGTCATAATATTAGATATTTCTTGCTATCTCATAAAAAGTGGTGACTTTCTCAGGTGTGGTCATGATCCACAAATGTGAAAAACAGTATATCAATATGAAACCAAAGCATTGTCAATTTTTAACAATACATAATCACACTCTTTAAATTTAGATGACATACTGGCACTAAATGACGTAAAACATCGAATCAAATCTCCAAAAGAGACGTATCACAAGGTGTTTTCCTGAAGTTCACAAAAACCAATAATTCAATGCGTAACATAAATGGGAATATACAATCCACAGTAGGAATCTATCAAGCGATGGTTACAGAATTAATAACATACAAATGTAGAACAGTTTAGCCTGCTCTACGTTTTCACTCTATTTATGATTGCAGTTTAGTTTAGCCACTTTTATTCTTTGACGAAGAATCATTTTACTTTATGATCGAATATTTGAACTATAATTGACTCGATGTTATATTTGGTTCACCCAGTACTGCCCTATATAAAAGCTTTCATTGTAGTTTATATGACATCAAATTTATAAATGAAAAAAATCTATAAAGCGTTATGTTGTATCAATGCAAAAAGTGTAATATAGAAGGCAAATTAAAAAAAGTAAAACCAAAATAATTAAACACGAAGTAGTAATTGAATCCAGGATATGGTACACATATGCAAAGACACATACATGAAGCAGGAAATCGAACGCGTATTTGCTCAATGAAATGCAGGCAAACGCGCTATATTAGACGGTGATCTTGATAATGTTATCCATACTACATCAGTTATCATCGATATTGCATGAAGAAAAGACTCCTGGTGTAGCATGTATAATAGACACACAACCAAAAACTAATTTATTTTGTGGTGTCCGGAACAAATAAGCAAGTTCTTCAAAAAATTTAACAAAAAGTACACTACCATTATCATGGAAAAGTTCAAGAAATCGGCAATCGTGTTAATTTGAGATCACGAGCATATGTGCTATAGTGGAGATACGTTAAGAACTACACCGCAATAAAGTAGGTAGTCATGCCCACTCGCCCCATTGCTCCGCCCATCTACCCTTGCCACCAGAGCAATTTTGATAAAAATGATAAATGAAGGGAATATGAAACCAAGCAAAATTTTTAAGTAAATGTTCCATATCATTCATTGAGGAACAGAAATTCTGTATACATTATTTTAACAGCAAAAATAACAAAAGGAGATAATAATATAAAAAAAACTCATAAAAACAGAATAAATCTTGAAAATCAATATTTCACATAATCATATAAAATATACATAATTACATATATATGTAATATATAACAATAACATAACTCTCTCTTGGAAATTCCAAAAAAATTTATAACAACTTACCGACAAAATTGTACATTTCTTTGGATAATAATCTTTTGCCAATTGAGCTTTGCATGTAATAAAAGAAACACTTACCGCCAAATGCCACCAAACTTTCCATGTTTCTATACACAATACACATATTTATATAAAACATTTCAAAAGTTCCGACAGTTATTCATTCGGTTGGCGACCAATTAAATAAGACAAAAAATAATATATCTCTTCTAGTATCCATTAAAGCTTACTTGTATAAAATTGTACTTTCCAGAACATGGTAAACTTAATTGCAATTAGTTAATTAATTAATTAGGTTATTAATTAGTAGACAGAGCAAGTACAAGGATATTCATAGTTTTTATGTTTTATCTTTTGGCGAAAATGAATTATGAATTTTTTGTCGCCGCTACTGAGTGATTTCTTGGTTTTCTGAAGTTGAATTCTATTGGCTATTGCCACATTCCCTCCGCTTCATCGCACCCTAGTGAAAGTGGGTCAAGACACGCCCTTAAACTTGCTTGTGTAGTTCTTAGTATATCACCACTATACATTCTCATATCGAAGAGATTGAGTACACCTATCATATCCTAAGTAAAAACAAGAGAATGTATGAAATGGAAAACTTCATCTTAAAAATTTACTCCTACAAGCATGGAAATTCAAACAGAAATTATTGCAACAATCAAATTTCGGAAAAATTAGCACACAAGACTTGCGTTTGAATACAACTAAAAATGTACCATCCTACAAATAATTTCTTCAGATTATTATTAAACAAGTACATCTAGATCAAAAAAAGAGTAGTAAGATTACGGTCAATGCTAGAGAGAAAATTAGTGACTGCAGATTGGACAATAATCTTTTATCAATTTGAGCCTATGGTTTGCAATAATTATTTCATCTTTCAATATCTTAACGGCATTGGAAAAGGACCAACTAAAGCTTTTAGAATTTATTTATTGACTCCCAGAAGAGCTAAATGCATGTACTCAAAAGATACCTGCGTAACCATTCTGACTTTAATTTATGATAAGGGACTCGTCAGTACGAGTGACGAATTTTTTCCCATCCCATCGACATTTTGAATATGAATCTATGGCCTATATGGTTTAAAATGAAAGCCCTAGCGGGCGCATCAGCTATAAAACATCGTAACGATATATTAATTCTGCGATTGTTTACTGTAATACCTTCCGTTTGTATTTTAAACGTACGATTTTTATATTTTAAAGTATAAACTTTCTCATTCGAATATAAACTTATACAGAAATTTTTATTTGGTGACTATAAGTGTTTAGCATGATCATGTTGTTTGAGATATTAAACAACATACTTTAGTCTGTTAAAGAACCATTTTCGATTAAATTTTCACAGGTTTCACATGAATGAACAACCATTACTTTTTTAACAAGTATTCACAAACATGTATTAATAGAAGTAATCCTTCAATTGTTAAATAAGGGTTGCTGTTAGAAGGTTAAACTATAAAAGCTAAAGTAACTAATGATGATTTAAAAGTTTGATTCTTTGGTTAACGTCCATATCGACATTATAGTTTGAACTGTCGCAATGAAAGTAAGTCTAAATGTTATTTTAAACTGAATAGGTATGGGATTAGTACTGCCGCTATCCTGTTGTCTACTTGTGCAAAATAGGTTTTCTAAGCTGTCTTGGTTAAGTCTTCTAGTATTTAAGTACCTAAAATCGAAATATTCTGGTGTATTCCATAGCGCCCCTTCACTGTTTATAGTAACTACCCACCGGGATAGACATTTAATTTTCCTTGTAACGTTTTGGTTTTCATTATTAAAGATTTTTTTTGTTTTAGAAATGTAATCATTTTTATTATTGAAACAAATTTAAAAGGCAGCTTCTTGATCTCAAGAAAAATGTTTTTATCAATAATTTATAAATTCTGTTACCAAGAAAATATAAGGTAAGGGCGAATTTTTTAAATTTATTTGAATATCTTCTACCACGTGGTTTTGTTAAATATCAACAAGACTGCAATTGCACAAATTATGATAAAAATGGTTTTTATCACCCAAACGTCCAAAATTTTTATTAAATGTGTAAACATTAAGTATGATCCAGTCCACATTGGGAGTCCGGCGATGCGTTGAGGGCGCGTTGGTTTTGTACACACCGTGCGTTTATTACGGCGTTTAATGAGCATTAGTAGGGCGTTTGTACAGTCTACAAATGGACGTCGATGTGATTGCTTGTGTGTGGCATCTCTACCGCCGTTATAAAAGACGACGTCAAAGACAAAGAGAGTATTTTGTGCACCCTTAATTGCGGGATAGACTAACACATAGAATGTATATAAAATCTATGTCTCACAAGAAGAAACTCGCTATAAAGATAAGGTAATCATTTAATCATTTATTATAATAAATCTAAGCTGTCCCAGTCTTGGCTACAAGTCGGACTCCACTGCTGGGTTGGTGGCAGCGCAGTTGGTGTTCATGACGTTGACGTTGTAATCGATGGAGCTAGACTTGCATGCTGAATACATTGGATTAGAATAGAAGTAGTGTGCTTGGTACTGATTTGTTTGATGCATTGTTAATCTGTCCTGTTTTCAGAACGGATTTTCGAATGTATAATGTATAATATTCGGTGTATAATGATAAACAAAGTAATTTATCATCGTCATCTTTAGCTACTCTCTCTCTTCTCGTATTGTTCTTTCTCTCTTATACTTTGTTGTAAAAGTTCGACAATTTGTTTATATACTGCATTTACTGCCGGTTTCTCTCTTTGTCCTTCGTTATTTTCTTTATGAGGCGGCATTAAGTCTTTTCAGTGTTTTTATTTGCCACAGATTTTTTAAGGATCTATAGTCTTCTGAAATACTCTAATACTAAATTGTTTGGTTGACGTAAAGATAAGAATTTTAGTTTGGTCTTGTGTTACTCTATTTCGTTGATCATCCTTTAAATCCAATTCGAGATCTATAAAAACCAAAATATGTTGTGTCCTAATTGCTTAATTGATTACTGACCTGATGCTGCAAAAAAATAATTCCAGATGGTCTTGACTGAATTTGAATGTTAAAAGATATTTCAAATTTTTTAATTGTTTCATTTCTTTGTTAAATAAATTAAGAGATGATAACGCTGAAATTATTAAACTAATTAAAAGTGTTTTCTGATTTGTTTGGACCATTGGTTTAGAATCGAGCCTGGTACAATGGTTTAAATAATGAATTGCGTTCTCTAAAACAAGTGAGCTGTCACCGGGCGGCAAAAATTTCTCAATAAGAAGAATCTTCCGTTCATGCAGAATTAAGAAGACACGAACAAGCAAAGCGACAACAGACTTTGAGAGCTGGTGAATCAACTTCTCAGGGACAAGAAAGGTTAGAGGACCTAGCCTCCCGTCAAGCTGCTATAAGAGCTTCTTCAAACGCAAGTTTTTTTAGGAAGACAAGCTGAACGCCAAGCTGATTTGAGAGCGCCTGAAACGCCTATTCAAACTCAACTTCGTTTAGATGAGCAAGCTGAACGCCAAGCTACTTTTAGTGGTTCTGAAACGCCTCTTGAAACGCAACTTCGTGCAGGAAGACAAGCTGAACAGCAAGCAGCTATTAGAGCGAGAAAAACTCAAGAACAATTGCGGGCGAGAGGAATCGTTCATGCAGAACAATTGGTACAATTGGTAAGTATTTAATAACTCGGGATTTCAATATGATCCTTCACTTAAATATCAAAATCATTCTTTAATTGTAAATGGTTCGATGAATAAAAAATGCAAGTTTTGCGATGCTTTCAAATGGAAAGAAGAAACGCCTAGAATGATCTGTTCCAATGGGAAAGTTTCGCTTTCTTTACTTGGTGAACCAAACGAGCCTTTAAAAACTAGATTTATGTGATACAGATGAGTCGAAGCGATTTTTAAGCAAAATCAATAACTTTTGCTTCCAAATGACATCCTTTGGAGTAGACAAAGTGATAAGAATGCCCGGATTTTCGCTAACTTTTACTGCACAAGGCCAGATATATCATCAAATTGGTTTACTTTTTCCATTAGATAATGAACAGCATAAATTCTTACAAGTGTATTTTATGGGTGATGAAGAAAATGAAGTAAACCACCGTTGACAATTTATTGAAAGAGTCGAAAGATATACAGTATTGAAAATTCAAAGAATGTTGTTTGCCTAAACTTGAAAATATATCTATAAAAATTTCCAATCAAGCTACTCTTTATATCGAGTTTTCAGAAAAACCGCAAAGAATATTGAGAAAAGATACACCATCCAAGATTCAACATATTGTGTATGTTTCATTCAATTATATTCACTACAAACCGCATCAAAAGGAATTTTGGATTTAGCAATTTTCCGTTTTATCGAAAAACCCAATTGATTTTTCCACTTCTTGTACACCTTCCAAGCTAGTTCCTCACTATTCCAATCGAATGCAACAGCGAGCACAGATTCAACTATTTATGCTTTTGCTTAAAACGGAACAAGCGTTTACATTGGTACGATATTGCGTTGACTAGAATCTTAACGATTTTTTTTTTGAAGTTAGGGTTTCGCTATGGATTCAACAACAAAGGGTGTTAATATTTTCTCTACTCCTCCATTCATCTTCACACTGTAATTCTCGTTTTAAATGTAAAGAGACTTGTTTTCTGTGATGAATGGTTTCAGTAAATGAAATTATCATTTTTCAAGGAAAAATTTTACCACTTGGCCATGTGCATTAATGACGTCTTCCTCTTCTACTGTCTCACGGTTTGACCTGTCGCGAGACGCTCCTGTCCAAACTGATTAAAGTGTCTCTAAGTTACCCGATTACATTTGCGGGAAGTTTAAAGATAAATAAAGCATACGTTTCATGTTGGGCTGATTTTTTATCAATTGATTGTATTAACACAATTGAAATAGGTATAAATTAAAAAATGAAAGAATGGTTCATAAAATAGATTAACAATAAATAATATCAATAATCGTATTTATTTAAACTTAATAAAATGTCTTATGAAAAATAAAGTTGGGCTTATTCTTCTTTAATTTATTTTCTTTTTCATCGTTCTTATTTGCTTGAGGTATATTGCTGCATCTTTAGTATAATATAATAAGTAATAACTGCTACATACTCGTACTGTGCAGCCCGGCATTTCTCTCACCAATAAAATTTAATTTTTATAAACAGTATTTAAATGATTTTACAATAAACTAAATGAAAATTCGTCAAGATCACGAACGTCACCAATTAACAATCATTCGAATCAGCTACCGTTCTCTAAACCACTTGCGTCATCCAAAAGCAACTAAAATGTTGCTTACAGGTCAATGTTCCCTATTTCCAGTCGGCAACTATAAATTTTTTTTTGGCACATGGCGAATGACTATTTTTATCAATTTTATAATTTCAGTGACAAGTCTGCTATATCCAAATGAAAAATGTTAATAATAATGATAATAATAATAAGATGAATAGGTTATCAAAGAGGAAATTCAGGTTTCTTGACAAATTTCTTTCTTCCAGAACCTATAGATTTTCGTCCTTTTGTAAGTTGAAATTTCCAGTGCTAGATGTCAGCAGTCTCAAATAATGTACGCTTCACCTGACGTAAAATAAAAAAAATTACCTTCCTATTGTTCAACTATTTCAATATTTTTTCTCTTAGAAATAGTTTATCAAACACGGAAAATTTCTACTTCTGATTAGATATCAGATCTAGTGCAAAAACTGATTGATACGTGTAATACGTAGCAAATGGAAACTTTTAGAAACTTTTAGACATAACAGGGAATAACTGCCTTGATTCAATTTTTTTTCAACTTCTTACCCAGTAAACTATGATTATTAGCCATACGTAGTGATTAATTACGGAAATATTATTATTATAAAACAATACTTAAATTAGAATACCTCCACATTTCCCATTATTTAACTAACCATTGACAGTAAATGTGATCGATAAAAAAAAACAAGATAATTGAATAACTGAAAGCGGAAAGAGTTTCATTACTGAAATTACGACAAGGACATAAAAATGTATAAATGTAATGCCTATTTCCTATTTTAATGAAGCGGTATTAAATCTGAATTTGTGATGTAAGATCTGTCGTTAAGATTGTGAGTAACTCAATTTCGAGGCGAAATTTATGTATGCTTACTGTACTCCCAAAGATTCTTCAGCTTACTGTTTAAATATATTGGAATAACCACTACACTTGAAGAATCAGAATAATCATTGAATTTAAGTCTCAGAATTTCGTTTTATGTTAACTGGTTACAAATGGTAAAGTTCAAACTGTTTTTCAATTGATAGGAAATACATTATTTGATTTGAAATTTATTCACGAATGGCTAAAGATTACCATAATATACGAATCTTTTTTTAATATGAAGGATTCTTCTTGGTTATATGTAAAGAATTAAATGGATGAAGATAGTTCTTCCAAGAATAGTTTATTGATTTTTTTAAGACTAGTTTCGATTAATAGAGAATTATAATCATCAGCTATCAAGCTAGACTTCGCATGCACCTGTTTGACTTAAGAGTGCGTCCTTACTTTACTTCTCTATCTGAATAGTACGGATGTCACATTGAGTGTGAGTCCGTATGTACAGTGTACAGCAATGTGAATTGACGCATGTCGAATGAAATACCTGGGCGTGCTGCACATTTCGGCATGAAGTTGCGAAAAAATCGCACAGCACACCATTAGGATAATAAAGGTGCATGCATATAAATAAATTAATTAATAAATAAATATAAATCTGTCCAATATACCTGTTGTACCTCTGCTCGCCCGGTTCGGTGGTGATCTATGGGGAGAAAACAAAACCCAATTTGTTCTTGTGTATGATGTACAAGTGATACCTGTTAGTCCTGGAGGGGTGCCATTTTTGGCCTCTTCAGACGATTGGGATGGTTGCAAATTGTTTAGAACACCTTAGTGGCAATCGAGTGGAGATACTCCTTCACAGCCGGCATCTCTGCCTCTCTGTGAAGTTGTGAATTTCTGACAAAGCATGGTGCGTTAAAAGCCGACCTGAGAAATTTGTTCTTGAGCGTTTGAAATCGGTAAATTAGTCTAGTCAACATGTACCATTTTTCATAAAATTTTTGTGTATTCACCGAAAATTACGATCAAGGTATCATTGGATTCGGAAAATTATGTAGAAAGTTTAAGGAAAGGTCCCAAATGGGACCGAAAAAAATCGCAAAAGTTATAAACAATTTATTAAAAAAAAGTAGGGTTTTTTTTATTTTCAAATATCTCAAAAACTATCAAAGATATTTGAAATTAAAAAAAGATCTGAAAAGAGCAGGAAATTTTCTAAAAAAATTTATAATTTTACAGGGCCCTAAAAATAGAGGTAAAAACGGCTAGTCTGGCTTCCGCGCGCGCTTCGTCACTCGGACACAGTCACAAAAAAAATCATTTTGACATATTAAATATGAATATTAAGGAATGAAAAAATTCAAGTAGTATTGGGATACATAAATAAACAATAATCCATCGGCAAAAAATTTTTACCCCCATTTTTTATTAGATAGTTATGCATTTGCTAATTAACAACTTCTTCAGAATTGAATATTAACATAAAAAACCCGATTATTATTGAACTACAACCCTAGGATTTTTTCTATTTCGTGGAGTTATTCTTAAGAGGCATAAAAATAGATCCCCGTTGGAAAAATTTAAAAATTCTAATTTTCCACTTTTTTATTAACAATCGAAAATATGAAAAAATTTAAAACTTTTTATATGTTTATTTAATAAACAATTTGTTATAAACAAATGAATTTTTTTAATTTATTTTTTCTTAAATACTTAAATAATTCTACAATAAAAACAGCCATGTTATTTTTTATGGAAATTTTTTTTTTCTATTTTTTATATAACTTTTAATATTATTATGTCTTAAAACTTGTAATTTTCTTTGGCTCTTTTGCGTTGTTACATATTAAATTTATAATAAAACATTTGTTTGAACTTACTCAGTTAAATATGTTTACATATTAAAGTTGAATTGAACGACAAAATGTGTGCTTTTTTACAAAACAATTATTATAGATTATCTAGTGGTGTATCGGTTTCGGGCTTTAATCAATCATCATCAGCACTATCTAAGTAAGATCTTGTTACTCAACATTCAATAATAGATAAATTGGCCATATCAAATTTATAAAATACAAATTATATGAATTTTTATATTATTATTATTATTATTTTATTATTATTATTTTTGAAGTAAAACTTCTTTAGGCACGACTTGGGGGTAACTCAGATTCTGTTTCTGGCGGAAGTAACGCTAAACATAGTTTCCGCCATTTAAAAAAAATTGTGTGCGTTTATGTGACGTTTATGACACACATCACTGAAACCATTAAACTTAACTTAAAATAAATATCATATAATTTAGTTATATTTATTAATCATATACTTTACAAAGAATAATATAAAGCTATATTCACATTATGCATTAAAAATAGGTATTTTTTAAATGTCATCATAATTTGTTATGTATGAAATTATAGGTATATGGTAACTAAAATGTGAAAAATAAATTTTACTCTGTAAATTCGCTAATTTTCTTGAAAAAACTATCTATCGTTGTACCGAATCGCGTTGTTAATTGAAGTGGAGAAGTATTCATGGTTAGATTAAATTTTTTACAGGTCAAGTCATCATCAGGTTCTTGATTTTTTCTTTTATTTTTATTTATTGATGAAAGGGTAAAATGTTCCTGGGACTGATTACTATTTTATTTTGACCTATTTTGGGAGCTTGGGAATTTTAGTATTATTAGGATTTTAGCAGAACTCAATTTGAGGAGAGCTATTGGTCGGTTTTAGGAGTAGGAGAAGAGGTTTGAATTTAGTAATATTTCTGTCAAACGAAAACTTAAAATAGATCAGCAAATATGCTATAAATTGTGAATAACAAAGTAAATAAGAATTTAACGGTTATCAAAAAAAAATTGAAAATTCCAGAGTGTATTTTCTTATTTATTATTACTTTTGTAATAAATAAATTGTGTATAAATTTCTTAGAAATTGTCTGACGCCTGCTACATTCTATAGTATTTAACAACAAGCTTAGATTGACATGAGCTGATTTAACCTTTAATTTAATTTTTTATTCTCAATTAATTTAATTAATGAGTGAAAATTCTTCAAAAAGTGAGAATGGTATTAACGAATTTTATATATGATATAAAATGTGTCATAAACGTCAAAGAAGTTTTACTTCAATCGCGCGTAAAGGTTACATGCTCACAATTTTTTTTTCATTTGCAAAACAATTCAAAATTTAAAACAATTATAACGACTTAGAATTTAATTAGACTTTACAATTTAGATTATTTTAAAAGATAAATATTAATTGTAAAAACCAGTTTCGGTGTTTGTATGTTTCGTTGATTTCACAAATTTCCCATGAATTCTAAATAATTTTTAATGATTTAAATAGTGGAATGAATTTAAAGTCTATTTGTTCGTTCATTGTATTTGTTTTTTTTATGTTTGTAAATTTCTCATGCTTCCAGTAATGTTAACTTAAAACCCTTGTTACATTGAGGTAGCCATTGTGTTTTGTTTTGATTAAGTTGGTGACCATTATTAATAGGATGTTAATAAACAGATTATGCATTATTCTTTGTGTGTTCATTTATCCTCAGTTTGAGTCTTCGACCAGTTTCACAAATGCATGTCATAATGCAGTCTATTAAATAAGTCCTTCTTTTTTCGAATTTTGAGAAATGAATACATGATATTAGTAGATTTGTACTTCGTATGTTATAATTATTAAGAACTCTCTTTAATCCATAAATTTAATTGAACGATGTATATCTACTGTTATCAGGATCTTTTTTATAAAGTGGGTCCATTTTCAATGAATGACGTTGAAACAATATTGTAATGATGTTATAATTAAAGCCATTTTTTATTGCTAGATATTTCATCTTCAATCTCTTGTAGTAACAATTAAAGGCTGCCATTTTATGTTTATGACAGATACCAAAAGAAAAGAATGTTTCATAGTTCATAACAGCTCAAGTTCTGTAAATAATCGACAAATAATTGTAAATTACAGTATAATTTTAGTATGTATTTGCTTCAATAACAATCTTCTTTATTCAGTTGATAAGCAACGAAAGCCTATGCAATTGTATGAAAGGTACTTCGATATCGACTAGCGTCAAAATGCTACATTTCTTATAGACAAAATCATGCATAACAACGAAATAAGCACAGTCAAAGATTAATCAGATTTATTGATATAAATATGAATAGTACAATTCGAATTGTCAGATATTGTTATACCAGACATAGATAAATAATATAATGTACAGGCGAATAATTTACCTGATGTAAAATGTACGCACTTTCTCTAACTGTCTCCACCTTGTTGGCTCTTAGCCATTGCCAAAACTTGTCATACTCTTTCTTATAAACACCTTTCTATTTTTTATGAATCACATTCACAATCAGCTCCGCCTCTGCAGGACAATGGTTACCATAATCAAAACAATTTTTTACGCGTATTAGTTTAGAAAAATGATTTTGATAGAAATTTATTATAATGCTCTAGAAAACGAGAAAATATTATATGAAATTCGTTTACAATTAAGGATTATGATATTCGTGAAATTATCGCATGAGCGACGATATAATCTTCTGAATTTAAAACTAATTCCATAATATTCTATTAGGTATATGAAACAATGTTTTCATCTTATAAATGCTCAAAGAAACAGGAATATATCAAGTTTTGGAAAAATAACTTGCAATACATGTGCGTCAAGCTCTCCTTGCCTTTCTTATATTCTGATAACATTTTTAAGGCTTTTTGAACTATTTAGTCATTGTATGAGTGGTTTATAATTTGCATCTACCTAACCATTTACTATATGCTTTGGTCTTGCCATAAAAATATCTTCCTCAACATCACCATGATGATATGCAATTTCCATATCAAATTTAACGCTCAAAGAAATGGTTATACTGAAAGTGGCAACAAGTGAAAAAGTTTCGTTGACTTAGCCGTAAGAGCTTTCAGCGATTCATCGGCTGATAATCCACTGATGGCTTCATTAATAAACACAACTCAATTTAATTGACTTGAACTATGCTATATGTTTTACGACGTCTAGTGCTTACTTCGGTTTTCTTAAATTGTTGCCGACCTGGCAATCTTTTCGTTCATTCGTTCGTTGTCATAAAATTCTACAAATTTTTCATCATTGTTTGAATGCAAAATATTCAAAAGTTTAATATTTTGAACAATTTTAAAACTTCTTCTATTTCGAAACCTTTCATATTGTTAGAATAACCAACAAATATTCATTTTTCCGATCTTTCGCTCTTTTTTTAAACCGTAATTTCATAAGGTGTTAAATCATTCAATCTGGCCGTAGGACCACGATTTCTTATATGATTCAAAGTAATGACAACTTCCACCTAAAATTTGACAGATAGCCCTCACAGGTGTAATAATAGTCCAATGAACTATAAACAATGTCCAATAAACTATGATTTTTTCGACCACTCACAACATTTTCATTTCAGCCTTCTCTGGATACCACACTTAAGCAGATAATCATCAAAATTTTTGTTGGCACATTCTGTGTCATTATCTGATTGCATTTACTTGTATTTTCTATCATTTCTTTCCATTACCTTATTTCCATGTTTTGTATTCAAAAAGTAAATCTAAAGTATTTGCAATTGCATTTATTCATTTTAAATTATTTAAACTAACGTCATTACAGCATTATTTTAGATTCATTTAAATTGGATACAATAGACATTTTGATGTATTGTATTTTGACCAAGTGATACTCACAAGAAAATCCTTCTCCACTTCTAATTATCAATATCCTCTCCACAATCTTTGAGCTACTGAAACCCAATATAACGCAAAACAAAAAATTCTTAGTGGATTATAGAGCATAAGCTAAAGACCCTTTCACTGTTTGTTTAAAAGGAACATATCTTAGGATCCATATGTGATGTGGCGTTAAAACATTCATCATAACTAGGGACCGGACATTTTCCCCGAAAAACCGAACTCTGCCCGAGTCGAAATTTAAGTCCTAGTCAGGCTCTGCTAAGACCTACTCTGCAGTGTATAAAAGTACTTATTTAGATTCTGAATAACACGGGAGTTATGTACTGTTTAGGATCTAGTAAGCATTGCTTTTTTCCAATTTCGACACTTACTAACTAGTACTTATTTAGGTTCTAGTTAAAAATACTCGTAGTACATAATAGAGCCTAGCTAGATTCTATTTTAGGATCTACTGAGAATCTATTTAGTACCTAATTTTTTATGCTTAGTTAAAATAAAGTATTTATATTAAGAGTAGAAAAAAACTATTTTATTCATTTTTATCATTAGCTACTTGCAGCACAATTTCAATATTAAATTACTCTAAGTTTTTTATTTACTTTTGTGATTTTTTAATTATTCGTGCAATCGATTTTTTCCTGGCATAAATAAAAAAAACACAAATGATCATCATAATAATTTAAGGTTTATTAATTATACTAAACAAATTAGTCAAAGGATAATTTAATGATTAATTATATGCCATTGTTCAGTTACTTTCAAAAGGAAAAGCTGATGCCATCCGACGAACATCAACATTATCAGAAATTGAATAAACAGAATCAGAATCTGAATCGGTATCGGTATTACTTTCCGCACTGTTATGATCGTTCAAAACTACCGAATCTTGGGCGCTACTTGTCGAATAAGCTGGGGACTTATCAAGTGTATCATGATTTGATGGTGCTGGAGTTGGAGTTGGATAATTTTTTTGATTGTCCTCGTGGCATTCTATTGATAATAAAATGAAAAAAAGCAAAAATGAATTAAACCGACACGTCTTTACTTCGTAGCAATTACCCGTAGACTAACATTCCGTTCAAACTATTTCACAGCAATGCCCTGATGATGCTATGGGGTTTTTCCAAATCTCTGATATCCCATACAATCGTCTGGCCGTCACTCAGACCCTAGTCTCTCATTTACGACGTCTATTGTCCTATTACAATAGTTTACTTTTGCACTTACAGCATATGTTTCCTTCTAAGTTTGGCATAATACATTCTAAAAGTACTTGTTAGGCTCTAACGAAGAGTATAATAGAGCATCACAGGTCTTTAGAAGAGCCTCGACGAAAAATAAGAATATTTACTATTTTCAATATAAAATTTCTGGCACCTAAAAGTATCTAACTAGAACATGCCAGTACCTCCAGATCTTAACTAGAGCTTAATTTAGAGCATATTAGATCTTAAATAATCAGTCAAGAACTTAAAAGTACGAGTACTGTTGCCACGGTTAGGGATTACAACTGCGGGGTGGGGGAGTGTAGCGCTAGAACGAATCCAGTAGTGAAGCCAGACTTCATAGAGTGAGACGGAAAAACAACATTCAGTGGCGACTCGCTTAGAAAAAGATTTGCATGAATTTTAAAATTAAATTAATTCAAATATTAATGTTTCTAATAATATCTGAAAATTATAATAACAATTATGAAATAAGTAAATTAGAAGCTCTTCCAAGAAATATTTGTATTAACATTGAGACTAGTTTTGGCTCAAACTTCTCAGAGCCGTTATCATTCAATAGCTAAATACAAATGAAGTTAAAATTATAAATTTAATATGAGAGTACATGTATGTGAATTCAAAATATATATTTTTAAAATATTAACATAATGAAGCCAATATAAATAAAAACAACCACTTTTAAATGTGAAAGAATTAATGAAACTTAATAATTGAAAATTGTAACACTTCAATTTTTCTGAATTCTGTAAGAAATAAAATTAAAAACAATAAAAATGGGTAGAAGAACAGCTTCTTTCTAATCTTCCACCCCGATCTGTTTTGGTAATTGATAATGCTGCATATCATAATATAAAAGTTGAAAAAGTCCCATCAAGTAGTGACCTCAAAGCCGCAATGATTGCATGGTTAGAGCAGAAAAATATACAGCATAATACGAGCATGACCAAGCCAGAGTTATATAATTTAATAAAACGTCATAAATCCCAACACGATTTGTACAAACTAGATGATACATTAGTGGGACAGCATGGTCACAGTGTATTACGGTTACCACCCTATCATCCGGATTGAAATCCAATTGAAAAGATATGGGCAATTGTTAAAAATTGGGTGGCCCAAAGGAATCTTACTTTTAAATTCAAAGATGTTGAACAATTAGCTAAGGAGAAATTCTATTCGGTTGCAACAGATGAATGGATTAATGTATGTAACCATATAAAAAAAGTCGAAGATGAATACATTATAAAAGAGAGTATTTTGGACCACGCAATGGATGAACTACGTATTATTGTAACTGGTGAATCCTCAGATGAAGACGATGAAGACGACGAAATTGCACTTTTGTTTGGTTCTGCAAATCCTGAGGATTTTGAAAAGCAAGAATCGGAGACTGCCGAAGCAGTTCAAGATTATTCACTTTAATGTACTACAGAAAAATCGCTATACAATAATGCTTGATTGATTTTTTTTGTTTTCACAATAATCTAGATAGTTAAAAAAATGAATTATTATTTTCGTCATATTTTTCCACTTCATTATCCTCTTTGATTACAGTCAATAAGTTGTGAAGGATGACAAAATAATTAAATTATTTTGCACCTTTTGTATAATTACGAACGCCACTGAAATTCTAGACACAAGATAGGTTGTAGATTAGCACGTAAGTAAAACAATTGTATGTTTGAGACCTGCCTCATGGTAAAGATGGAAGCGGCGCCCCACCTCTAAAGTACCTACTTTCTTTTGTCATATCTCTAGTTAGATTCTAACAGCGCCTATTAGGATTTAGATAGAACTTAAATTTCGACTCGGGTGGCGTCAGCACAATGTACTACAAAGCAATTGTGCGGAACATACGACTTCGTGAGGTTATATTGAAAAAACGGCTGTCTGACTATAGTGCGACCATTTCAAAAAATTCTTCGTAAGCTAATTCGTAAATACACAACACTTGTTTGCATTTTGTATGTTCCGCACAATTCTACTATAGTACGTTGTGCTGACGTCGGTGCTCTGGTTTTGGAGTGAAAACCGGTCTAAATCTATAACTTCTAAGTCAAATTATTTTTTGACAGAGTTTCCCAAATGAATTTGCCCACCGTAATTAAGCCGGCATCACAAGGACTCCAGTTGTTTAGCTTAATATGTATAAACATAAATAATTGCTTTGATGTTCCCAACTGTGCTACTTTATTATATATCATTATATATTATAATTCATTCTAATCACGCAGTTTATTAAACAAAAGAAATTAGGAAAGTTATCATGTGATGCGTTTATTAAAGGTTAACAAGAATATACGACAGTTATCTCATGTAAACTAGTTTTAAATGAAAAAAAATATATTTTCGTTTTAATAATTGGTAAATTTCGAATAAAAAAATTAATAAAATGTTAGAGTTTACATTTTGATATCGCTGGACAATAGTGCCATAATCATATCTAAACACGAACCAAACATATTTTATTACGTGCTAATGTAATATGATTTTTATGTTTAAATCCATTCAAGTCTGAAGACTATTAAATGTTACATAATTCTTAAAAATTGTAAATAAACAATCGAGTGGACTTTAGTGGTTTGCATTAGTAACTTATTTAGAAAGATGCTAACTGTTTTACCAAAAGTCGACCTTAATTTGGAAAAAGGAATTTTAAATTACTTTTCTTTTTATTAAACGAATATTCTTATCAGCCGCCAATGTATCTAATTACTCGTAGAATATTATGGGGGTGAGATGCCTTAGTATTTAAATAGTATCGGCCGCCCCAAGTTACTTTGCGAAGTTTAAATTCTTTAGAAATGAACACCATAATTTAGGATAAATAATAAGAATCGATCGGGTTTTATCAGATTATTGTTATTCTGGAGACTTATTTGCACAGGCCCATTTATACTGCAGTCGATTTACTATAACCACTATGTGCTGGATACAGTCTTTTGTAACAATCCTCATAAATATTTAATATTCTTTATGATCAACTTTCAAACATATTTCATTTTGATAAATATCCTCTACAAGCCATTTTACGCTATAAAAGCGTCCTTACTAACCTTACCATTGTGATACAAATAAAAGAATGGTATGATTTGGAATATTTATTTGCCTTAAATGGACATGCAAAGTAGCTACAGGAACATAAGTTTAAGTTTATTTTTAGCCAAAGGAGGCCCGTTCAGCTTTTCATAACATTTGTCTATATTTGTTAATGTAGTGACTATTCATAATGTATCTTTAGCATAATCTACAAAATTTTCGCAACATGACAGCGTTTATGTTATTCAGGTTGTTATGATAACTCATCTTTATCTAGTGGGATAATGAACATTATTACTACCGTGTTCTCTATTTATATAATCCAATTAGAAAACCATTGATTTCGCCATTTTTAGCTCTGATAACCGGAGCGGGTTCTAAATTTATACTAAGTATAATACGTTTATGAATTATAAGAGACAACCGTTATCAATAAATTGAGGACAACATAAAATAGTGTACTTCTTATTTGTGTCGATGGTACCTGTTTCGGCTTTTTCAGCCTTAATCGTCGAATCCTGTATTCAGCGCATAAATAAAACTTCTTTTTAGAATAACGTTATTTTATTTTCATCTCAATAGATTTATACCAAGCATATTGATTTATTATAGATACAGTTATCGATTAAGTTTATTAAATGTATTATCAATATTGCTAACTTATACAGTAAGTGTTTATTTTTATTTATTAATGAGATTTTTGCTTCGAATGCGGCATATTTTCTACAATTTTTTTCCCATGCATCCTCTGATAATGATCAAATTTCGTCAAAATAACTCAGTAAAATGGATTAAAAAGCCAAGAAAGGGAAGCTCTCGCTAATAAAAATCATGTCAACGTTAAAAACAACTTTTTCACGCTAAATGAGTGAAGTGACTCTAGTTACAGATAATCTTAAAGCCCAGTGGTACGAATTTTTAAAGTTTTTTATACAGGTTTTTTCTGAACTGATATATTCAAATACAATCCACAGCTTTCAAATAAATTTATTTTTATTCGTATCTAGAGTATATATTTACATTTGTTTCAACACGGCTCGAGATTCCTAACCGAACGCAATTTGTTCCAACGAAATCATTCAGCCATAACTGCTTTTTAAAAATTCCTGTGATCACATTTCAATTTAAAGGTATTTCCTATAAATGTATTCATATTTTCAAATCGAATTGTTGTACAAAGAATTCACATGAAATGAATTTATCTATAAGATTCACCTTGTTTACTACTACATTCATAAATTATGTAGGTTTATACCAGTTAATGTCGGTTCGGCGGCTAACTACCTAATATTGACCGAGTCGTGAAGAAAATATTAGGACTTACGAACTTTACTTTGTATAAAATGTCAAATTTTTACCAATAATCTTGCATGTAAACACAGCTTCAGCTGATGTACGATTTACATTTTTAAAATGCTTAAAATGATGGTTACTATCTACAATGGCTTTAGAATAACAAGATGTAAGTTTGTCATATTGTTTAATGATCCAACAGTGTTGACCCACATAACCTCTAAATGAAAATCTTAGAGATTGTCATTTTGAAGCGGACGAAAAAATCCCTTCAATTGAAGAAACCATATATAATGATCGTCAGGAACCGGAACCGGGCAAATAGGTATTCCAACTCGCTATAAAAGCTGGTATTATTGAAAATGGTGTCTTCACTATTTGAGTATTAGATGGTGGTGCGTGGAGCAAACGCTCATTAAACACCAATTACAATGCCTCTTTGGGTGTTACTTGCAAAACAGGCTCACGATCAAACATAATTTGTGATACGGTTATTTAATTGGATGTGACGTCAGTAGTATCTACAAAAAAAATGTGTGAAACACCATAATATGCGTAACATATACTGAAAACACTTGGAAAATCACATCTCATAGGTTTTTTCACAATTTTCTACAAAATTAGCACACTGTACTACAGGAAGAAAATAAATTGAATCACATTTTAAACAGTCCATTTTGGGTGTAATACACACAGTGTCATAATCATTATGGCAAGAATATTTGGGAAGAACTATGAATAAAACTGGAACGACTTTAGGACATTGAATCTTACAAAAATGTGCTCATATGAAGGACTATGCAATACAGCAGGAGAAAATAAAGATCTAAGTGAATCTTCGAGGTAATGACCGGCTTGAAATTCAGTGATTATGGATTATTTGTTGCTAGCGGTAAGACATATTTGACAACATCTCCTGATAGTTTGTTTGGAGATGATGCGATCATCATAATAAAATGTCAGCGTAGTGCATATAAAACGATTGTGATGGAAGTTTAGCTACAATTCGACCTTAGTCCTCATCCCGTTTTCTTTGAAGTGAACCTCACATTATTGCTCTTCTTTCTATGTGCATAGATTTTGTTTGTTATTGTTTTTTTTTAATCAAGACAAATCTTGAGCTAGCTTAGTTAGTGCACATTATAGACGGTTGGCAGTCTTTTTAATGTAAATTTCTAATTATATTTACATACAATACCGTTGTTATTTTATTGATAGAAGTACAAACAAACAATTAATTTGGTGAACTGTTGATTGGGCTATTTCAGTCTCAGAATTAAAATTAGCTACCATTGTAGATTTGTCAAGATTTTCTTCAGGCTTATGTAAATATTGAAAGTGACCAGTACTATTTAATGATTTTGAAGTTGATTATGCTCAAAATTCACAAAGTTCACTGGACTTGAATGGATTTGCGATGTAGAATTATATCTCTTCTCTTTATAATTTCGATACAATGTGTGTGTTCAGGAAGCTGATAATTTTCTGATGAGGATTTCGATCTATGGAGAGAGGATCTATTCTTGACTTTAGGGATATGCGCCAATACAGGTACACTGGATCCGCTAAAAGTTTAAGAATATTCATCTTCTATCACATTGGGATTTGTTGGCGATTTTATAGGTCGTTGACTTGATTCCGCCTCAGTTTCACTATCTATGTATCTTGTTAGAAATGATAGAATTTTGTCGTACTTAGGCATTTTCACATTCTTTACCACTTGTTCATTTTATATTTTCCAAACTTGTTTGCTCGTCTTTAATTATATCGAATTCTCTTCTCTGTAATGGTGAGATGAAAATTCAACAAATGAAAATTAAAACACATTGAATGGAAAGTAAATTGCAACTTTTTTTTTAGATAATTGGAAATTCATTCAGTTCAGTGACTTTCACCTTCCAGTCAGGCGATTCAACTGCCAGAAATATTGCTTATGGTATATGCGCTGCTATATTCCAGAAACTGTGAGGTGCTGTAATGCTCATACAATTTATTGAAAAATTCCGGCTCGCTCTGTATCCATCATCTGCTGAGTGACGAGCAGCGCTGTCGACCCAGAGATGTCTAGAGAAATTCCCAGCACTACTTCGGTCTGTGCCTCTATCTTCACTCTAGTGTCAAGCTTGCGACAGAGTCGCCGCGACAGCGTCGACAAAGTGTATAGCACAGATTCTTATGTAGGCTGTCAATCTTGCGACTGGCGACAGAAAAAACGTCGAGCTCGGCGTTTTTGGAAATCGGCGACAGAAACGCTCACCATACATTCTTATGGAGCGTGTCAAGCTTGCGACAGTGTCGCGGCGTTTTTATGGCCCAAGTTGTTTATATTACTTAGAATTCTTGGGAAAAAGATAAGAATTCGAATCTGTTTGACCCTAGTGTCATCAAGCTTGCGACAGTGTCGCCGCGACAGCGTCGCCAAGTGGTGAACACATTTGTAGGTGTCAAGCTAGAGCGACACGACAGAATGAATCATGCAATTTAACATATCAAACACTTTAAAATTCTCATAAGCTACTAGTTTTATGACGCCCCTACCATCGAACATCTCAAACAGATTCCAATTCTTATCTTTTTCCCAAGAATTCTAAGTAATATAAACAACTTGGGCCATAAAAACGCCGCGACACTGTCGCAAGCTTGACACGCTCCATAAGAATGTATGGTGAGCGTTTCTGTCGCCGATTTCCAAAAACGCCGAGCTCGACGTTTTTTCTGTCGCCAGTCGTAAGCTTGACAGCCTACATAAGAATCTGTGTTATACACTTTGTCGACGCTGTCGCGGCGACACTGTCGCGTCGACTCTGTCGCAAGCTTGATACTAGGGTCAGGGTGGCTCTGCTCCGCTCCTATCCACGGACCAGATGGTCCATGAATTTCATCTTGGGTTAAAATAGGCATGTGTATAACCTGTTAACTTCTTAAAATTTTTGATTCTGCATATTTATGTATAAAACTCAATTAATTACGTACATGTCGCACTTTAGATAAACTTTACCATCTTTTTAGATAACTGTTCAGAAGAAATTCAGTACAAAATCAAATTATACTATTTAGAATCTGTGTAAATACAATTTCAACAAAATCGATGTTGTTCCTTTAAGGCTCCACCGGAGTAAAATAAAATTTCAATTTGGAGTAGTTTCGGTTGCATAAAAATCTGTTGCCTGAGTTGTATGACAGCTGTCAATCACTAGTCCCTAACAGCAGGGGGCTGTACGGAGAGTTGTAAAATGGTTGTAAAACAGAAGTTAGCCGAAATAAGAGGTAGACGACGGATATTTTCATATTTTAAACATTATATGTTTAAATAAATTAGTTTGTATCGTAGGAGCATTCACCAATTTTTGACTAAAAAACCTAAATCGGAAAATTCAAATTCAAATAAAATACGATCAAAAACAACAATTAGAGCAGGCATTGTTTATTTATGAATCTACAATATATGAATGAAATTTTGTTGATTCGGCATACTCTAATTTTTTTCTCTCGGTGCTTGTAACTTGTATTTATTACACTTTATATAAGTATATAGGTATACCCATAAGATGATCTACTATCTAAAATGTTACAAAAAAACTTAGAAAGAGAAGTGAAATATCTAATTCTAAGTAATTCTAAGAGTTTAAGAGAAACTGATTTACATCTTCAATTATTAAAAAAAATTGAAATCAAATCAAAATTGATCACAATACTTTGCCGCATGTCAAGAGAAAGTGTTTATAACACCAAATTTTTCAAACATGCCGAAAGACCGAAGATATTGCTGTAGTCAGGTAAAAACACGAAAGGGTAGAAAGAGGCCGAAAAAAAATGTAAGGAGTATTTGTATGATATTTCAAATGGCCCTCGGCATATTTTTGGCGACCATTCGAAATGTGATGTCTATTTTTGTAAAACAAGTGGCCAAGTAAATGAAATTGCGTATAATGACTTTACTAAAAGTAATGTTTATGAACCATTCAGTAATTGTTTAAATCGTGTTGCTAATTTGTCATCTAGTTTGCTATACGATGTTGACAGCAATACTGTTGAAACGTACAATTCGATGGTAAACAAACTAGTTGGTGGGAAAAGAATTAATTTTTCTTTGAGGGGATCTTATGAAGGCAGATGCCATGCTGCTGGGCTTAATTATAATTGTCAAGGAAATTTTGTTGGACAGATAATCGAAAAACTAAGCAGTATTGGTATCGGTAAATTTACACAGCAATTTATGGAAAAGAAAAAGAAATTACAAAACAAAAGAGGGGGTATGAAACAAATGGGTCGCGCTTGCAGTACCGATTCAGATTACGGAATAAATAATAGCGAAATGGGCTATATTCCAGATTTACCAGACAACGAATATGAAATTAAAAAATTTGAAATGATTGATAATTATTCACAATCGGACATTTTTGAAATTGAACGAAAAACTAGGGGCCAAAGTACAAACCCAGAGTGGAATAAAGAGCGAAATATCAGACTTACATCTAGCAAATTCGGGAAAATTTGTAGAATGAGACCAGAAAAGGGCACAGCAAATACGGTAGAAGTAATCTTATATTCAAAATCATCAATTTCTTGTTCTTTCTTACCACCATCTTTAAATCACGGGAATTAAATGTGAATCTACAGCAATTGAGACCCTTGAAAAAATTATCAGTTCAAAAATAGAACAATGCGGCTTATTTGTTGACAGTGATTATAGATATCTAGCAGCTTCACCGGTTCCGAAACAATTGTAGAAGTGAAATGTCTATATTCAGCACGTGATATGACAATTCAGGAAGGTATCGAGAAGAAAAAAATTGATTATTGTACAATAGAAAATAACGGAAATTTAAAGTTAAAGCAGAATCATAATTATTATTATCAAATTCAAGGACAGTTACGTATCTGTAAGCGCAATATTTGTTATTTTATAGTATATACCAGTGTCGACATTAAATACTGCGAAATTGAGAGAGATGATGAATTTTGGTTTTTTAACATGATACCTCATTTAGAAAAATTCTTTTTAAATGCTTTGCTTCCGGAATTAATTGACCCCAGAAAAAAGAGACATAGACAATTAAGACTATTACGGAAAAAAGATCTTTGATAAATTTAAACTTAAGTGGATATAGTTTTTTAACTTAATTGCAATCCGCGTTCTGCTGCATTTTCGATATTTTTCATGTTGGGTGTTACTTATATATTTTTATTTTGGACCAAAACATTCTATTTTATAAAATCCACATTTGTAGAAAAAGGTTCTAGGTATATAAAACTAATCTGTTTATTGCCTACTGCCGAGCACCATGCTGGGGGGTAATAAATCATCGTCGATTAGCACAAGTTTTGAGATCACATGTAGAACAAGTTGCCTACTTTCAAAAACTTTATTATCAAATATCTAATTAATTAATAAGTTTATCAAAAAAATAAGGTATCTCAGACCTCGGTACTTTAATGGTTTACAAAGTGGTCAAAAATTCAACAACAAAAAGTCATTACCCGAGAAAAAAGAGGAATAAATAAAATAACGATTTTTCGCGATTTAAGGAAAACTAAAAGTTTTTTCGGAAAACTAAGGTATCTCAGACCTCGGCACTAGCTGTTCATATGTATAGAGCAATCGACCTTTGCTTCAATTTTGAAAATGTGGAAAAAAAAGGAATAAATGTTACCATTATTTTACATTGTATCTACAAACCACTCCGGTAGAGCCTTAATAGACTGATGTAAGATTCCATAAATTACTCCTATTACTTTACACTAGTGTTAAAATGATAGCAGATGACTCAATTTGCGTGCTTAAATATTATCGAACGAACAAATTACAGGAAGGTGTATGTCTGAATTATTGCTATTAAGTGCTACAAACATCATGCAAACTACTCCTTTGTTTCGACTTCAATTTCCTTTACACCCTAACTGGAATAAAAACGTATAATTTCTTGACAGGTCGTGCAATGGAAATTCATATCAATGTTAACCTTCTCATAACAACAACATAGTAACAGCTGGAGAAGTATCAAGGTTTGCTATAGTTCATTATAATTCAAAACATCAATAATAAATGACAGTTTAACAATAACTTTAGATAATAAATTTGATTATTGATTTTAAAACAGTGAAGAATTTTTGTTTATTATACTGATGAGGATCATTTATACACTTTTGAGAATTGATTAGAATAATAGCAGCTAAATGAAAGATTGGTTTCCTCAATTTCATTTATGATCAGTTTAAAACGCTTTTGTGCTTGGTACCAACTTGACGCAGTAGTATCAAACACTCCTTTGCGTTTATCATTAATTAATCCTTCTCGAAGATTATTATGTTGTACAAACAGTACGAAATGTTATTGTTTCAACGGTAGCACAGGTATTCATTTGTTACGTGTTCACATTTATTTCAGGCTGCTAGAAACACCTTTAGGGCTATTTATGTACTGAGTGTTCATTTCTATTGATTAAAGTATTTTATATTATTAGTTTTCCAGTGATAAGAGTGTATCAGTTTTAAGTATCAAAATAAATTTGCCACGTTATTCATCAAATTACTTTAAGTTAGAAAACTCACTGTTTTCTTCTATACGGCTTAAAATACAATAAAGGATCGTTACGTCAGGCATCTACATACATACAGTATATATTTTTTTAAGCATATCCTTAAAATATCATCTCCAGTGTTTAAATGTACCTTTGCCTCATTTTATCCTACTATTGATAAACTATAGGCTTAGTCCTTCCCTTAGGCTGTCCATGTTGCGTCGATAAGATCGGATATACTGAAAATGCCCCAAACAAATAATCACTGATTGTTGGCTGAAATTAAGTTAAGAAAGTAATAAGAACGAGACAGGCAATGACAAATCAAGTTTAGCTGCAGAGTAAGTTTCTTTATTTCTTTGAAGAGAATATAATTTAATCTACAACTCGATGTAACTTGAAAACCCAGCGATCTGGTATATGTATACCTTCTATAGATCAAACATTTCATCTGCGAGTTTATCAACAAATTGATCAAAATTTCTCTTTTGTAACTCTAAAGTAACAATTGATCTCGATTATTTTCATTCCATATCATCTCCTGAGAATCTTTTGAATTTGGAACTCTTTCTTCAATATATATACAGGGTCGGCCCGTCCAAGTAGAAACATAGGAGAAAATAGAAGAAATGAAACAGAAATATGATGTGCATGTGTTAAAAAGAGATATAGGAAAGGTGGGTGGTTAAGTAGTAAATACTCATTGCAAAAATATCCACCCTCACCATCTGCACCAGACCGCTTTTCTAATAACCACTCCTCTTTCTATGAGAAAACGATCTGGCCTAAAATTTTGCGTCTTTTTGAAGTAGAAACATTACAACTCAATGAGTAAGAGAGACGGAACAATAACATTGTCCTGGTTTTGAGACATTTGGTGAATTTAAAATTAATCGTAATTGAAAATAAATGTAAACATCGATTAAACTTAAACTTTTGTTTTTTTTTAATGCTCTTGCATAGTACCATAAAAAATGTATATCTGTACTGTTTGTTAAGATCGACAGTTAATTGAAAACAAACAAATTACCAAAAATTTTTTATTGTTTAATAATTCGTTCAATTGATAACAATAGCAAAAATTTCTCTAAATTCAGTTTCCATCAGCAACGCATTTTTAATTTTAATTCTCCAAATTGCTAGTTTGTTGTTGTTGTTGTTCTGTCTCTCTTACTCATTGAGTTGTAATGTTTCTACTTCAAAAAGACGCAAAACTCTAGGCCAGATCGTTTTCTTAGTAGAAAGAGGAGTGGTTATTACAAAAGGGGTCTGGTGCAGATGGTGAGGGTGGATATTTTTGCAATGAGTATTTACTACTTAACCACCCACCTTTCCTATATCTCTTTTTAACACATGTACATCATATTTCTGTTTCATTTCTTCTATTTTCTCCTATGTTTCTACTTGGACGGGCCGATCCTGTATATATATGTATATATATATATATATATATATATATATATATATATATATATATATATATATATATATATATATGAATAGTAACGTAACAGTGCTCTTTACATCATACGCTATAAAATTGTACAATTAGACAGTTCTTGTTGAATATTTTACTTAGAAAATATACACTGTGTCCGTAGAGTCGTGGTAGCGTTTCAAAACTTATTGACATGATTGTACATATTTCAGATACACTGTACATGCTAAATAAGAGACCAAATCTGAAGGTGTGAAGTCTGACAAACGTGGATCTCATGCCTGTCTTCCACCTTTTCCTGTCTGAAGCTGTCCACATATCAACTGACTCATTTGAGTGGGGTGTCGTGATTATCGTATCGTTCGTAGCTCAGCTGTTATTCACACTTCAAAACTTTTTGAGGCACTCTTCAGTGCTGTATGTGTATCAACTCTTTCTTTCGTTTTCTGTGAGAACTCTAGAAGTCTGAAACCCCACTTTACGGACAAACTGTATTGAACTTTGTGGTGATCTGAACTTTATTTTATCTTATACATTTATATGTCACGTAGATATTAAATAATTCTCTGCCTGTGTCCAATCGTCACACAACTAAGCAACCGAACAGGTCCTGAGGGTTGTGCTAATAAATGAGTTACACAGGAGTCTAGTCAACAAGCTCATGAATTTTATATTACCCATAAAAAAATATCATAAGTCGAACACAGTTGGGTGGAAACCGATGCTATACACACATACACTTTTACACAGTTCGAAATTTTGTAGAGAATGAAAGAATAAAAATACGAGGAACGATCAACATTTATATCTAATGGTTGTAATTGGTAGAGCAAGAGTGGAAAACCTTATGAAATACTATTAATAGTAAACAGAAAATGCAGACCTATTTAAATACAAAAAGCAATGGTTGAAAGTGTAATAAATCAATTAAGCATATGTATTTGATGCACTAACGTCGGTAAAGCATCAGACGAATAACAAGAAAAATAAGTAACAACACTATATAAAAAGGCTAAAACGATTCTCGAGAAATAATCATGAGCCTTTTAACCCCGTTACGTGCATATACGCATTATGTCGACTCTCATTGTTTGTTATAGTTTTATAATATTCTATCTCAAATAAATCTATAAAATGGAAAATAATCATTAAAAGTCATCGCTTTAAAGAAACCTAAGCTATAACTCAGCTATGAAGAGAATTTAAGTAAGGCAGAGCAAAATCAACTTTTGAAATATCCATTCAATAGAAATAAAGAATATCCAGAAAGCTTGTGGTTGTGACATTACGTTAGTACATACGAGAAAAATCGTTTCTTAAACTTTGTGCCAAAGAGAAATTCGCTTTATTGGGATTTATTATATCAGTGCTTAAAATACTCCATTTTACAATTGAAATGGTGCCATTATTGCTTTTTGCATTTACAAATTTATGTCATTATCAGCATCTTTTTCGGTAATCGCAAAGTAACTATTTAATTATCTGATTATGATTATTGATAGAAAAACAATCAATTTCCTATTGCAATTCTATTTTAATAACTTAAAAATGCTATCAATATCAACTTCGAGGATTTTTCTTTTTCATTTCTAAGAAATCCTTTGTTTTTTCTTGTAATTGTTCTGACCTAGTGTCAATAAAACTGCTTATGTTACCGTCAGCATTCTATTACATACGTAGTAAATGAATGGAACCTTTTTAAAATAAGTACCTGATCAGATTTCAACACTATCAGTACAAAATAAAAATTCACTTTAACGATATCACAAATAAAAGGTGATAAAAGGTGATAAAAACAAACGGTTTAGAACATATGTCAAGAATTGCTGACAATAAAAATTGATGGTTACTTGGAAGTGATAAAGAAAATCGCGTAATCGATAATGATTACATTTTTAATTTAAAAAAAATCCAATTTCAATAGAATTTTTTTTGTTTAACCATCGTTGTCGATTATTTTCATAAACAACGACATATTGAGAGGGGTACGATCTAGGTGAAACACACTGTATTTATTGAGTTTGGTAAAAAAGTTTTTATATAATTTATAGATTAGTTTTGTATCACAAGAAATTGTTAGAAATCGGTGAAAACCAATGTTATATAACGGACGATTAGACTGAGTACAATTGTGATAAGCGATAAATATGCAGAAATGTCGTAAAAATATTACTTGAGTCTCTTTTTAATTAGGGATATTGTGTTACATAGATACATTTGATGAAGCATAATGCAGATTCTAACGGAACCATGAGAATTACTAGAAAAGAAACACCAATGTTTCTTCATACTAAAAAACTAAATAAACTTAAAATGAAAGCTGCTCAAACAGAAAGAATAATGATAATGAAATTTCATGACAAGAGGGTGGTTTTTTGTTATCTACAATCTACCAAACAGAAAAACTGTCGACACGTAAAACGGACAAGAACAGTAACACGATCTGAAAAAGAAAACTTATTCTAAATTATAATGAAACTATAGGAAGAGTTGATCGTCTAGATCTAGATCAACACATTCATGACTATACCATAGCACGCAAACGGAGAATTTTTTTTTAACTATCTAATTTATTGTGAAAGCAAAAAAAAATCGATCAAGCATTATTGTATAACGATTTTTCTGTAGTACATCAAAATGAATAATCTTGAACTGCTTCGACAGTCTCCGATTTTTGCATTTCAACATCCTCAGGATTTGTAGAACCAAACAAAAGTTCAATTTCGTCGTCTTCATCGTCTTCATCCGAGGTTTCACCAGTTACAACAATACGTAGTTCATCCATTGCGTGGTCCAAAATACTCTCTTTTATAATGTATTCATCTTCGACTTTTTTTATATGGTTACATACATTAATCCATTCATCTGTTGTAACAGAATTGAATTTCTCCCTAGCTAATTGTTCAACATCTTTGAATTTAAAAGTAAGATTCCTTTGGGCCACCCAATTTTTAACAATTGCCCATATCTTTTCAATTGGATTTCAATCCGGATGATAGGGTGGTACCGTAATACACTGTGACCATGCTGTCCCACTAATGCATCTAGTTTGTACAAAGCATCTTGGGATTTATGAAGTTTGATTAAATTATATAACTCTTATATGGTCATGCTCGTATTATGCTAAATACTTGATGGGACGTTTTCAACTTTTATATTATGATATGCAGCATTATCAATTACCAAAACAGATCGGGGTGGAAGATTAGGAAAAAGCTGTTCTTCGACCCATTTTTATTGTTTTTAATTTTATCTCTTACGGAATTGAGAAAAATTGAAGTGTTACAATTTTCAATTATTAATTTTCATTAATTCTTTCAGATTTAAAGGTGGTTGTTTTTATTTATATTGGCTTCATTTTCGAATAATACAAATAACTATTTCAGTTTCAGAAACATTATTTTTTATATAACCAAACCTTGTTAATCTGATGTTACTATTTTTCATATATACGATTAACTAAATAAGTCAAGTACACACATACATGTACTCATATTAAATTTATAATTTTAACTTCATTTGTATTAAGCTATTGAATGATGACGGCTCTGATAAGTTTGAGCCAGAACTAGTCTCAATGTTAATACAAATATTTCTTGGAAGAATTTTTCATTTACTTATTTCATAATTGTTATTATAATTTTTATCTATTGTTAGAGACATTAATATTTGAATTAATTTAATTTTAAAATTCATGCAAATCTATTTGTAAGCGAGTCGCCACTGAATGTTGTTTTTCCGTCTCATTCTATGAAGTCTCACTTCACTACTGGATTCGTTCTATACATATAATAAAAAAGATCAACCCACTTACAACGCTTTTGACGAAGCATTGCTAAATGGCATCAGCATTTGAAAACAATTGGTAATCGTGTGTGGTACAATGGCCTAATAATAATTATTGCACATATGACATTTACTAATTAATGGTGAGGGTGTTGATTTGTACTTATTAGTGTCCAAAGCAAAGTGTTGTAAGTGTATAAAGTATGATGCAAATCTTCACAGCTACTTGATAGTCAATAGATAAACCGTATGTATAGGATGTCCACACTCATTATGATCAAAGACTAGTCACACCCTTTAAACTAAGCCAGCTTAATTACAAATGTGGTGACAATATCGTGTTATCCGCTAGAAGAAATTAGGATGAATGACAATACTCAGCTGATACATAAATCAAACACATATTTATTATTTTCTGTACTCGCTGTGTAACTCTAAAAGTGTCTACTTATTTTGAATAAATTAATCCTATGAACAAGATAAACAGTTATCTATCCAGTAATTTGATCTAAAATAATATGAGAGAATATCCTAACTATATATACAGGTCGGGCAAAGATCTCGGTACACTGGAAAAATGACCGGGCCAACAGACGATCAGGGCTTCGAAAATTCTATCTGTAGACACCACCCACCTTTATGCAGCCCCTATATATATTATTGCGCAATAATATTGTACATTAATATCGAGGGTTGGCCCTAGATTGTGAAATTATATTGTGCAATATTTTGTCTTTGTTCAGAATAAGGAATAGGCGACATACAAGAGAAGGGGGTATTTTTTACTTTTTCACTGCTGGTGCGAACTGCTCAAAAGTATATATCAATAATAACAATAATTGTTTAATTATCAAAAAATTGTTTCAGTACTCGGAGCTTTATTCAATAACTGCTCATAAAATAAGAATGGTTTAGTTGGGATTTTTGTATTGCATCTCTAGAATGCTCAATTTTTTCATTAATCAAAAGTAGACATAAAAAAGATTGTTTGGTGGCAACATTTCACTGTTTTTGGGGCGTATTTTTTAATGTTACTTTTTTTATATAATTTTACTATCATTTCATTTTGTAATACTCAAATTTAGCAACAGCATTCAAATTTGTACTCATTTTTATCATTTCTTGGGGAAAAAAGTAACTCGCTGCTTGAATACACTTGCAAATAATAGTCAATGTCTACCTGTTCAATCACCACTACTTTTGAAGTCAGTAAAGTCTTTACCTTGGGGCGAATTCGGTATAGCCCATCCAGAATAGAACTGAGAAAATATTATAAAACAAATCAAACTGTATTTGATCTTTCAATATTGCTCACAGACTATCAATGATATTTCGCAATATGTAATATTGAGCCGCATTAGACGACCCCTATACTTTTCTATAAACATCACGCCCTCTATCACTCAAAAAATCTATCTGACCTATATTTTGTAGTTGAATTTATTTGAAAGACGTAAATTAACAAATTGTAAGTGTTTGGTATATTTGTTGTGACTATGGCGATTTTTAGCAACATTCTCGTGGAACATTTAAATGTGTCAGACAAAGATCGGACCATTTACATCTGTCTAAGATGACGGCCGAATTTTTTCCCTTATTTCCAATGTTCCGGTAGATCTGTATATACTTATATAACTTGAATGTTATATTTTATTTTTAAAAAATCTATTTTATTGATTTCAGAATTTATTTTATAAAAGTTAAATTTTATTACTTCTACAATAATTGAATACAATTTTCTTATTGAAATGATCGCTATGATCGCTCTAATTAGACTACTTAACTTTTCTTAACTATTGTAATATTTTTTAATAATTCTTCATCAGCATTAAGGTTGATGTCCAATTATTGCTGACTGTTTTCCCGGATGTATTGTTTTTATTATTTTATACTATTGAGGGTCTATGATCTAACTATATGGTGAACCTAACTTGGATCGACTAGCAACACCTTCGTGTCTACTTGCAAAATAATATCCGTGGCAGCTGCTTAATAATTACCTATGTGAGACATCCACAAACATACGATAACCAATTACCAAATGCTGACGCATAATTTATAAATTGTTCTAATTATTCGTCTATTATATTAGACAGATGAATCTTCTGTAATTAACAGTAATCTGCTGTGCCTCCGTAATGTAATAACGCGAAATTGGAAATGTTAGTGTCTGGTTCTATTGTGAATAAAATATCTAAATTCCGTAATAAGAAAAGACAAGAGAGTTGCGTATGCAACTAAAACTCAAATAAAGACTTCAATAGCATTATAAATATCACAAAAACAAAGGACGTACTCTTATTCACTTATTCTTCAACAGTTATTAATTTTTTAGTGACCACGAGTAACAACAATCGTCACAGCTCCATTTTGTAATCAATCACTCAAAAGATCATTTTGAATATTTATATCTGAATGTAGAAATTTGCATACAATAAGAACCTTACCATACGTTAATCCAGAAAGATTATGTTCATAATTGCTTATTACAAGACAATGAAACGACATATATTGATTAACACTGAAGTTTTTTCGTCTTTTAATTATTCGTACACAAGAAATTTGTTGGTACATTGCAACTTACTTTTAATTGTTTCAAATATTAATGCTCGATAAAGTAAGGTTAAAAATAATCGGTTGAATTATTCTTAAATGTTTCTATATAGGAGAGATAATTTGAGGAAATTGAAAATCCTCGTCACTTTGTATTTATGATATTAATTAAACAATATAGCGTGATACGTGACTAAGCAATTGCGTGCGATTTACCAAACAAACACGAACCACCTAAAATAATTGGAAACCATTTTTTTTTTCAATAAAAACACGAAGAGTGACTTATTTAAACTGAACACTGTATAACGTTAGGGTATAGAATACAGGAAACCAATGATAAATTATTAATTGATTGTGGATCAATGAGCCTTAGGTAGGCTATTCTGATGTATCCGTTGTAATTTTCTTTCACCATCTTTTCTTATTTTTATCCCATGTTCCATAGTCTGGTTTTGAAAAATCGCCATAGTCACGACAAAGATAACAAATATTTACAAATTTGTGTATTTGTGTATTTCAATGAAATACAACCACAAAATATGGGTCAGAGAGATTTTGAATGAAAGTGTGCGTGATGTTTATACAAAGATCTAAGGGTGGGTGGTGTCCACTGGGGAATTTTTAGAGAACTGGTCGCCTATTGGCCCGATCTTATTTCCTATGTTCTTATTTCTGTTTCCAGTCCTGTTATATATTAGAGTGGACGTTAAAAATTAAATTTTTTCCGACGCCCAAATAAAATGATCTTTTTGATGAAAAAATACGGGTAAATTTTTCTTTTTGGTTTTAAACAAAAAGAACACGTGCCGCAAACCGATTTAAATTCATTTTTTGATAATATGGTAGTTTTCTTCAAATATCTCTTTGAATATTCAGATTTGAGAAAAAGTCATTAGCAGTTTTTTTTGTAGGCAATTTAATCATTTACAAAAAAGTTCTCTTTAATTTTTCCATTAATTCCATATTTATGGAGATATTCTCAATAATAAACTCATAAACTCTATATAGTGAACAATTTAAGACCAACAAACGTAATTTTTTTATGATAAATTCTAGATATAATTGATTAAATAATTGTAAATTTTACTTAAAGTACGAAATTGTTCATATTTTCTGATAAAATATATATAATATCGATAGCTAAAGGACACTTACATTTCATAATGATTATTATTGAAAAAAGGAATTAAAAAAAGAAAAATGTATTGTTGTCGAGAACAATTTGACCTCGAGACTTCTGCAATAGAATGCAAACTCTTAACCGCTGTGCCATCTGTTTCACCATATAATATGTTTTACTACTTAAACAAAAATAATAATCTGAGTAGTATTGTAATTTTATTGGAAATATTTCAATCTTTGTTTGACCTATATTAGATATCACACTGATGATAACAGTGGGACGGTCAAATGGAAAAAACTCTCCTAGATACTGTTAACGCGCCTAGGGAATACAACTGCGGGGCGGGGAGTAGTGCTAGAACAATTCAGCTAGTGAAGTGAGACTTCATAGAGTGAGACGGAAACAACATTCAGTGGCGACTCGCTATAAAAAGATTGGCATGAGTTTCAAAGTTAAATTAATTCAGACATATTAATGCTTATAATATCTAAAAATTCTAATACACAATTATGAATTAAGTTACCGTAAACTTCATCCAAGAAATGTTTGTATTAACACTGAAACTAGTCTCGACTGAAATTTATCAGAGCCGTCATCATTCAATAGGCTAGATAAATACGAAGTTAACATTATAAATTTAATCATGACAGCCCTTAGTGATAAGTATGTGTTTACCCTTGACATATTTAATTAATAGTTTAGACGATATTTTGTAATTTCATGATTATTTTTATTATGTCGTCATATAAAAAATTAATGACGAATCCATAGTTGGAGCATTAATATATACAGCATACCCCTATTTTTTACCATAGCCAGAGTTATAGTAATTTAATCAAATTTTATCAATCCCAACGTGCTTCGTATAAACTGGATGCATTATCGTCGATTGAATCCAATTGAAAAGATTAGGCAATTGTTAAACATTGGCAAGTTCCGAGGTGAATGTATACTTATATACTCACAGATGTCTGATCAATTACCTACGGAGATGTGCCAATTCAATTCAACAGATGAATGGACTCAGTTGTAACCGATATAAGATTGGCATTTGCAATGCACTATCAACGAGGAATTTGGACACGCAATGGATCAACTACGATTGCCGTAATTTGTGGAACTTAGATGATGTGATGAAGACGACCAATGCTTTTTCGACACGGACAATTATGACGTGGCATGCATCTGAGAGTGGCGTAAACCATCCAAGATTATTCACTTTGATGTACTAGCTGAAAGATGGACTAACAAAATAATTATTTTGCTTTCACGCTAAACTAGCAGTTAATAGATTGAATTATTGTTTTCGTCATAGTGTTCACTGTCGTAATCCTGATTAATTATATGATCATATAAGTTTTAAGGAATAACATTATAATAACTTAAAAATAATGTTTGCACCTTTTGTATAATTATAATGCTACTGAAATCCTAGTACAAGATAGGTTGTAGATCAGCACGCAAGTACACATTGCATATTTCAGACCTGCATCATACCAACGATGTCTGTACACACTTACAAGAAGTAAGCTATTCTTTTGTCTACACTAGTAAATTACTCTAAATCAATTTATTTATATGGCAAAACAACGTTTGCCTGGGTAGCTAGCATATATATATATATATATATATATATATATATATATATATATATATATATATATATATATATATATACATATCAAATTGTATCAAATTGATTTCCTGATACAAACAATTGAATTTATGTTTCAAAATAATTACCATTTAACTCACATCGGTAATTTAATAATTGTAATATGACCTGTCAAACGTAGTCGGTCGATTTGACTGCAAAATGATCTTCGATAGTCACCTCCATTTTTTCTCCATTATTTTACATCATACTTCGCGGATCCTTTACAAATTTTTGAACAAATAAAAATAGGTGCCACGTCTTCGATCTCTTGTTCGAAACTCTTGCCAATTTCGGCAATACGTAGCGTCTCATTGAACCGTCCAAAATACCCTCTTTTGTGTGTAGTAATATTCGACATTTTTACATGATGAATCATTGATGATACACATTCTTCCATCTATTTGTTGTAATGGTATTGAATTTGTCCCTTGTTAATTGTTATAGGAAAGTTTTTTGTTTTAGTTTAAGCATCACGGATGACAAACCATTAATATTGCTAAATGATACTGAGATCAGCAGTATACATCAGGAGTCTCAATAGATGTTATTTATTAAGAGTATTTCTAAAAGATATACGTCCTTTTTGGCAAGCTTTGTGAGAAAGTAAGGATCGAATTAAAAAAAAAATAAGTCTGAAAGCAGAATACCGTTTATTATAATTTGAAATTCTCCATTTAACTTAATACAAGTTTTTCTACATTTTTAAATTAGTGATGGTAGTAATTCAGTTGTCAATTCAGCAAAAGCTAGTACATTTATTTATTGCAATTATTAATCCGCATTTTTACATTTAGTATTCCTATTGTTGACTTGAGTCCCATATATTGATTTTTATATTTCCATTTTACTGGCCGAGGACTTAAATCTATTCAAAAACCAGTATCTCTCTCTAACGAAATTTACTTCAAATCAAACGTAAATAGTACAAAAATATACTGGAGACCTGTAAGAATACAACACTATCTTTCATTCAAATAAATACAAGAGACATCGGATAAACACCAAGTATAAATGAATGTTTATTGACAAATAATACAATTTAGATTCAACAATTCTATGTATGTTTTGTTTTGGATGATTCGGATGCTTTTTGTATGAAAAACGGAACTTATTTTATATTTTGCTTCAAACAAGATCAAGATTCACATGAGTATAGTAATACATCACTTACAGTTAAATATTGTTTAACGTACTATATGCTATTTATAAGGTCACCTACCCGACTAGAAACTGTTGTAAGGCAAGATCAATTCAGACCGAATTAGACTTTCCAAACTATGGCGAGCCTCATTGTAACCTTGTCAGATCCACATGAGGCAAAACAAAAATTGGTATGCCGAAAAAATTCCAGATACGGTTATAATCACGAAAGTCATTGGCATGGCCTAAGTTTGGCATACCATTGGAATTCGTGACTGGTACCAAGTAACAATAAGCAACGACTTGCGGAATTTAGAAATGCTGCAATCGAATGAAACCAGGCAAGCTTGTGGTATGGCATAACGCTGGCATACTATTGGAGTTCCTGATTGATACAGAGTAACAGTGATCAGAGTCTTACCGAAGAGAGGTATACCACAGTCTGACGTAACTTGGAAAGGCATAGCCCTAGCTTTGCATATTGCATTTATATATATATATATATATATATATACAGGGTGTTTCACCTAAAAGAACCCCCCCCCTCGGCATTTCGTTGTTTACTAAAATAATCGAATACGGTTTTCATAATCCTAAATGGGGTCACCTAATGTACAATTTAGCAATAAACAGATTTACCTAACCACCCTCTAAGTATGCCAAAGTAAAATCAATTCTTGAAATTTTCATTCAATGGAAATAAAAACTATGTAGAAAGCATGTCGTCGAGACACTACATTAGTACAAGAAAAATCGTTTTTTAATCTTTGTTAGTTTGGAAGAAAAGTGCCAAAGAAAAATTCACTTTACAGAGGTTTATTAAATCAGTGTTTAAAACACAACGGTATCAATATCAATAGCAATGTATGCAATGTCAGTATTACCACAGTTTATTTTATGACTATGGTGTACTTCATCTAAAAATTGAAATGGTGTCATGATTGATTTTTGGATTTCCAAATTTACCTCAATGTCAGTATCGTATTGGATAATTTTACCTTAACTATTTAATTATTTAATCATGTAGTACCATCACCTGATAGAAAAACAATAAATTGTCTATTAATATTCGGTTTTAATAATTTAAAAAGGTAATCAATATCAATTACGAGGATCTTTTTTGTTCATTTTTTAGAAATCATCTGTGTTTTCTTGTAATTGCACTGACCTAGTGTGATAAAACTGCTTATGTTACCGTCATCATTCCATAAGATACGTAGTAAATAGTAGTAAACAAATGGTATCTTTGCAAAACAGATCATCGGATTTCAACACGATCAGTACAAAATAAAATTTCACTATAATAAAATCGCTAAAGTGATAATATCCGATGATCTGTTTTAAAAAGATTCCATTCGTATACTATTGTTTACAACATTTGTCAAGAAATGCTGACGATACAAAAGCAGAAAAAAACAGATTATTACTTGGAAATGAACAAAGAAGATTGACGTAATTAATTTTGATTACATTTTTAATTTATTAAAATCGAATATTGATAGAAAATTTATTGTTTCTCTATCAGGTGATGGTACTGCATGATTAAATAATTAAATAGCTAAGGTGAAATGATCTAATAAGATACTGACATTGAGAAAGATTTGGAAAAACAAAAATCAATAATGAGCTCTTTTCAACTTTAAAATGGAGTAAACTGTGTTAATACTGTTTATACTGACATTGCATTCATTGCTATTGTTATTGATATCATTGTGTTTTAAACAGATTTAACAAACCTCTGTAAAGTGAATTTTTCTTTGGCACTTTTCTTCCAAACTAACAAAGATTAAGAAACGATTTTTCTTGTACTGATGTAGTGTCTCGACGACATGCTTTCTACATAGTTTTTATTTCCATTGAATGAAAATTTGAAGAATTGATTTCACTTTGGCATACTTAGAGGGTAGTTAGGTAAATCTGTTTATTGCCGAATTGTACATTAGGTGACCCCATTTAGGGTTATGGAAACCGTATTCGATTATTTTGGTAAACAACGAAATGCCGTGGGGGGTCCTTTTAGGTGAAACACCCTATATATATATATATATATATATATATATATATATATATATATATTCATCAACATGATGAGTTGTCATGTAGATACATCATATATCCTCAGTATTTATTCCAGCTTCCTGTTTTCGTTGGAAGATCTATGAACCATAATCCCTAGCTGTTTAGTCTCCTGTTATTGTTTTCACCGTCCACTTTTACGTATTTTATATATATTTTTTAATTGCGTTACTACCAACTTATTTGTTCTGAAATAATTGGCAACTATTGTGATGTGCAAGTTCACGTTTAAGAGCCGAAAAATTTCGTAAGGCACGATGTAAATTGTCTTGTGTCTTACTTACCGTTGGTGTATCCTGTAGTAATTCAGTATCGATAAATAATATCAATCGTGCTATCGGATTAAATTCTGTTTGTGAACAAGTGAGTGAAGACAGCCGATATGACTTACGATTAATGGACGGAAATATTCAAAAACTTAATATTTGGGAACCTTTCATGTTGTTAGAATAATTAACAAATATATATTTTTCAGATCTTTCAGTCTTGTTTATACTATAATTTCATATGGTGTTAAATGATTCAATCTAGCCGCAGGACAACGATTTCTTATATAATTCGAAGTAATGAGAGCGTGCAATAAATAATGAATCATGTCCATTAAACTAGTATTTTTCGACTACTCACAACACTTTGTTCAGGAATTGATCTAGATAGCATTCAACATTCTTTGGATACCACGCTTAGGCAGATAATCATCAAAAATTTTAGCACATTATGTGCCATTATCTGATTATATATATTTGATTATATATACTTTCTTTTACAGTTGTGTTACGAAATTCTTGTTTGGTCTTCTCGATGAACAATGAACAAGACTTGTATAATTATAATTTTTTATTGAAAACTATTTACAGGAACATTCTCCAACTGACTCTAGCTCTAGTATTCTTCACCCTCGTTTTTTCTTGTTCGTTTCCTTTTATACACATTAAAAGTAAACAAAGCAGAGGTCAGTTCTAAGTTGTTGGTTATTAAATATCATTAAGATATCCCTAATTTCTATGATATTACCAAATATAATATTTGCCTATTAATGAAGGATTTAATCATAACATTTGTACTGTCTACTATTTCTTTAAATTACCTTAATTCGCAAATCATTTGAATCCAAAAATGTTTTTAAATTGATTATACATAAACAGAAAAGGAAAGCAGATTTTTGTTGTAAAATGTAATTTGGTGACTAGAAGGGCAACAGAAAAGGAAAGCAGATTTTTGTTGTAAAATGTAATTTGGTGAATTAAGAAATTATATTTTACAAGAAAAGATGTACCCTTTTAATCATCTAATGACCTAATCACCTAATAAATGAAGCTTATATTCAAGAAAAGGTGGTTGACTAAACTCGATCACTTATTAGGTGATTAGGTCATTAGGTGATTAGAAGGGTAAATCTTTTCTGGCAAAATATAATTTCTTAATTCCATGATTATACAAACAATACTAAACATGTCTAAGCAGATATGTTGTTTGTGGTTCATATCACAAAACATTGTAATAACTGAGAATGAGCTTAAAGCTACTTACTATTTACAAGCTTAAATTTATTTACTGTAAACACAGGAGAAAATGACGAAGAAAGACATTTTTGGAATTGCATGAATTGTGAATTCCCATAAGAATATATTTCAAATAAAAATAGCCTTTAATGTTAATGAAATATTAGGTTTTTATTTAGTATAAACTGTACAGTCCATCATTTCTACGGAGCTTCATTACTTACAGATTCAGCAACTGCAATGTTCCGCTATTTCTTGATACGGATTTTTATAAGTTTATTGGGCTAGCCTTCAGAGCCAAAAAACTCGACTATATACAAGTTAACTTTTACACAATGGGATAATCTTATTGATGCCATACAGCTTTAGTCTACTGTCAAGCTTGCGACAGAGTCGCCAAGTGGTGAACACATTTGTAGGTGCCAAGCTAGAGCGACACGACAGCCGGCGACAGAATGAATCATGCAATTTAACATCTGACACAGTTTAAAATTCTCATCATTTTACCAACAATCTATACATAAAAACGTCGTGACCGTGTTGATTGTTGACATTCGCGAGTTGTTGGTGGTCAAATATTAAAATCGGGGCACAATTTTCTTACATCTACTTAGGCAGTAATTGACTATCTGCTTTAGAATTATTTTTCATAACTTCCAATGTACCTCCACCTGCTCAATGGCCTGTCGGTACTTTGTCAATTACTAGTTTTATGATGCCCCTACCATCGAACATCTCAAACAGATTCCAATTCTTATTTTTATCCCAAGAATTCTAAGTAATATAAACAACTTGCCAATACAAACGCCTCGACACTGTCGCAAGCTTTAGAATGTATGGTGAGCGTTTTTTCGACGTTTTTTCTGCCGCCAGTCGCAAGCTTGACACCGTACATAAGAATCTGTGTTATACACTATGTCGACGCTATCGCAACGACTCTGTTGCAAGCTTGACAGTAGGATAGTTTTTGGGTTACTATAATACAACCATCGGGCCGACCCATGTCGCTTTACCGATATTTTGTCACTCAGGGTTCGACATAAACAAATTTCTTGAAATTTGCCAATTTTATCTAGTTTTAAGGTGAGTTCATCTTCCGTCTCTTATTCTATTCCATTTTTAAGGTCGGCTTAGATTAGGAGAGAATAAACAGATGACAATGCGATCATGGGTTTTCTAGAGGTGCTCTCCTCCTTAAATTTGTAAGATGAAAGCGAATTTTCGTTTTATCCTCGTTTGTGACACGGTCAGCCCACAAACTGTTCTAAGGGACGGAAGCAAAACTCGCTCTTACTGTAATTATTGAGGCCAGACCTGGAATTCTCGAAACACAAATATTCGAAATATGGTTTATTATAGGGTTACACGCCTGATTCAGATGCTACTAATGGATGTTTTTTTTGTAGTCAACTAATTTTATGGCTACCATATAGCGTTATAGATTTTGGATTACTATATTTGAATATTTGTAAAAGTTTTATCTATGTTTGAATGGCTATTACGATTATCAACTGATAAAATAGCAGTTGTATCACCATTATTTTGTAGTTACATTGATCTATTTTCAAAATATTTGAAAAATGGTTTAATATCGAGTTAGACAATTTTATTTTGCTGAGTAAAATATGATACAGTTTTTTGAAATTATTGACATTCTCATTAAGAATTTTTATTGAGTGATGATAGAATTCACATATTTTTGCATAAGAAAGCCTAAATAACTTCAGTCTTACTGAATAAAAGGTGGAACGTGTACTGTATATTTTTAGATACATGAGAGAAATCATAAGGTCTTCAGAGAGACAAACATAAATACATATTGGGTATGAAATAAAAGCAGTCAATCTCGAGGGGAACACTCGAAATCGACATGAATAAATCTCAAGAGAATAGAAACCGGAGAAAATGGATATAAATGAATATAGTCAGAATATAAATTAGAGAGACACAGAATAGCAAATATGATTTACTATTATACATTAATATTGCACGTTAATTTATCAACATGAAATAAACGAACATGTAACAAAACAAGTTCTACAAACTATTGCTGTTAGAAAAACGAGTCAGTGAAACTATGTAAAAAGTAAAACAGACTGATGAAATTCAAACAAAGCTAAACTTTATAAAAATAGAAATATAAGCTATTAAAGGTCTGTTGCAAGATAATTATGTTCCAAGATTAGATATTAGACGAAGTAAGTAGATATTCTTATTATCGTCCTTAATTGTTGTTGTTATAAAATATAAGTCAAAGTCTATTTAAATTACTTTTACTGACAGAACCGGTTTCGGGCTAATTGTCTATGTTCAGTTGTACGTTAGTGTTTTGCATGTAATTGAGCAATTTATAACAACTAATACCACAACAAAATAAAAATAAAATTATCACACAAAGGCTCTATAAATGACAATAAAAATACTTTGATATTATGAATACGATTAAATTAATAATTATAGTTCCTTTTCTTTTCGAAAAACAGCACCAGTGTTTCAATTAAAGTACATTTATGAATTAAATTGATTTTTATATTAGTAGCAAAAGTTTCTTTGTATTTCGACTACTGTAGCTTGTCAAATGCATGTATACAAGTGCGCAGAGGGGGCAATTGTCTTATCTTGAGATTAAGTAAAACCTCCACAAATTATAATTCTAAAGGGGATTGAGATATACACCTCTGATGATGGAACGTCTTGTCTATCTTAAAATTTTATTACTTGAAAAATTTTCTGCGAACGACGGTGGCGATTTGTGTGAAGAAAATTTTGATATGCATTATTTTTTGTTTGCTTTTCTCTCCCCACCTATACGCAAAAAATCTATTTGTAAAAGTTAATTGTCAAAAAAAATCATGTAAATAGTTCTGATCAGTACATCGCGATTCCACATCAACGTTTAGCAGATATGGCTTAATTGCTTAGAAAGGCGTGACCGTTTGTTCTAAGGAGTTTACACGCATTGTGTCTGTTTTCCTTGCTTTTGAGACCAGAGTTTATTGCTACATGTTGATCCGAAACCTCAGTTTTGTCTCATGTGTAGCCTGATTTTGTAATTTGGATCTTATTTTTTTTTGTTGGTCGTAGATTGTTACTATTTTCAACGGCACTATCTGACAAGCAACATTCTCCATAAAAAGAAAATTACACTATCTAGTACAGTAGCAGTGCAAGTATTTCGAATATCAATTGCTTTTTTTCAAATATTCTCCGTTCTTTTGCTTTTTAAGCTCCTTACGAATTGTCTTTTTATCAACAGGTTGAATATACATTTTACGTTCCAGTCATTGACCTTTTGCTATTTAATAGGTGTAGCTTAATCTAGCATTAGCAGAATTCTCTTACTACACATTTACATTTAGCAATATCTAAGAACTCTCCCTTTTGTTTTATAACGTATTTTGCTCATACTTTTGTACTTATTATAATACTGAATTAGTATCGAGAGAATTTGATGGTGATTTAACGGATACTTTTTCGGGAAATTTCTTGATATCAGCAGGCATATCTCTTCAATCGATATGTCTTTCTGAACATTTCTCTAAAGTAAATCGATTTTTATCCACAAATAGTACTTTATAATGTTTCAATACGTAGACAACATACTTTCGTTTATATTTCTCGTGGTACACCAAACATAATACAAGATTTAAATCTTCCCTTGTTTTAGAAATGTGGGTGTTATTAATTGTACGAAATTTGATTTTGGAAGACATGGACGTCAGCTGCAAGTCAAATGTGTACGATAGGACACAAACGTAAGTGCAAAACGTCATAATTTTGGTAATAATTTCTCCTTACAATAGTTGGTGAAATTAATATTTTTATTAGATTACTAAGCTTTTGTTCAATAATATTAGTTTAGTGCAGGATCAACAATAAAACATACAGCAGCCAATTGTTGATTCTGTAATTACTCTTTGTACAGTTATTATTGCCACAAGTTGTTTACAAGGAGTTCTGTTGATATCTAGTTAAACTATTCTAGATATCTAACATAATACAATATAAACGTCAACATTTGTTTTGTTTTGTTCTAGTTGGCCAGACATTTCTTATGGGTTTTCGCCAAAAAAAAAACTGGAAGCTGAAGGAGATGAGGGCACTCATTTTATCTCTGTTCATTTCTCGTTCTGATCGGGGACTGTGTACTCCTGTAGTAATATGTTCACGTGCGATTTTTGTGTGATAAAATAATTAATTACCATGATTGGCAAAAAACTAAAAAGCGAATATGCCCTTGTGTGGTGGTTAAACGAAAAATCAACCAATATTGTACCAATAAACGGGTAGGGCGAACATCGCGTGAAGCAAATGAGATTTAGTGTTTCAAGACAAAATTCAGAAAACCAAGTCATTAGAAAAACCTAAAATAATAAACAGAGTAGATTGTAATTTTATTGGAAATATTTCAATCTTTGTCTGACCTATTGAAAGGCGCTATGTGGCATAGTCCGGGGTCTCTAAGATCACCTTAAATAAAACAAAGATGTCAAATGTTTGTCGCTACAGTTGTCGATCGATTTAATAAATACAACAGGATTTGTGGAACTTAGGGCGAGTTCAGCTTCCGTCCCTCAAAACAGTTTGTGGGCTGACCGTGTCACAAACGATGCTAAACCGAGAACTTGAAAATTTAACGGGGAGAGCGCCCTAAAGAACGACCCAAATTAAACTGGCGAAATCGGGCCCTTGAACTGAATGTAAGGAGAATATTCGCCGTTGAAATATGCATAAAATTAAAAAATTCGAATGTATCTGAACTAAATTGATATTAATTGATATTAATATTAATTGATATTGAAGATTTATTAATAATTTCAATAGACAATAATTAGAATAATTACAAATAAAACTTGCGATAGGTTCTTGCAAAAAATTGTCTAAAGAAAATTACTTAATTATAATTAAAAAAAAATCAGTTATTATATTTCATTTATCGAATAGAATATATGTATATAAAAATTGACCGAAAATTCGAAAAGAATAAATTAGAATAAATACATTAATAGAATTTTTATTTTTGGTACTTGATGATATTTAAAATATGCAAGTGTACGTAGGTAAATATTTGCAAATAATTTTTCTGTATGAAGAAAATATAATTTTTACGGTGATATTGCAAAATGTACCTAATCGACAACTTTATCGATAAAAATTCCGACCAAATATCCCTTAAATTTACCCTGTTCATGAATAACGCATGCGCCAGACAACGGCAACACGGCATAACAGACTTTTCTTAAACTAAGGAACAAATTCTCAAGCTGAACGCATTCTCATCTGTTTATTCTCTCTAAATTAAACCGACCTTAAAAGTGGAATAGAATAAGGGACGGAAGCTGAACTCGGCTTTAGCGGCGTGAAATTATAACTCTGATGATAACAGTGGGACGGTCAAATGGAAAAATCTTTTCTACTCCCTATCTATTCTATCTCACTTTATCTACAAGGAAGAGTAGTGCGAGTCTTTTCGCCTATGTGGCGTACTTTTTTGCCAGACATGTATATCGTACCCGCCGTCGAAATAGGAACATTGGAAATCGCATCGGGCCAATAGACGACCAGTACTCTAAAAATTCCATCAGTGTACACCACCCACCCTTAGATTTTTCTATAAACATCACGCCCTTTTTCATACAAGAAATATATCTGACCCATATTTTGTAGTTGTATTTTTTTGAAATAATAAATAAGCAATAGTGACAATACAATCAGGCAGAAATCTCATCAATATAACCTCAAGAAGTTGTAAAGAAAAGGTGCGTGGTCAAAAATTCAACCCTCACTAGACGCAATCCATTGGTGTACCACATAGGCCACAATCGTAATTGTAAGTAAATTTATACTGAACAAAAATGAACGAAATAAAAATTGTTGATGAATATCTCTGTTGATATGTATTTAATATTTAACAACACGATGCACTATAACCAAAATAATTTATTAATATTATTGAATGGTTGTAGTTTTTGAATGGAGAACGTCGAACTACGCCAATTTCCAGCCGCTGACGCGCGACAAGAGTACGACATCTACACGCCAAGTAAAGGCGCATTTCTGTGCCCGGTCTCTAGTTAGTAGTAATAGAGTTTTAGAATATTTTCATAGCCATAGATTGTTCAATATTAGTTTGAATCAAGATAAAACAAACAATTAAACTGTTTTAAATTTCTAGCTTCATCAAATGAATATAATCCAAGAATATTTGACAAAATATACCATAATATAGTAATAAAAAATGATCTATTATTCACCAAAGACATCTCTAATCCTAAATATGTCACCTTTACCTACAACAAATATATTCATGGTATTGGAAAAATGGAAAGTATGATAATAAATAAATAAAACTTACAACCAGCATTTAAATCCTCAAATAACTTATATTCAATTTTAAACAAAATAGACAACGATTTAATGAACTATAGTGTAGATTTTTTTAATGCTGATTGTAGAATATCCTCTATAGAAAAACTGGAAAAAAACTCAAAATAAGACTTTAAGAACATCTCAACTCAAGACCAATACATCAGCTGTTTATCAACATATAAATCAATCTGGACATCAACTAGATGAAACAGAAACAAATATCTTATATACATAAATGTTCAACATTCGGTCAAAATCACCATTTGATTTCCGCTTCTCGTTTAGTGCTCACATGTAATGTTTTATCAAGTCTTTTCAATTTCAATTTGTAGTCAATCTAGCAATTGTAACGTGGTCTTATCTCCGTTGTAGTGATCATTAAATAGTCATAAATCTTAAATTGTCGGATGGTCTCTCTGACCTGATTCAACTTATTGCTAGCCCCATATAGGTTTGCCTGGATTCCGGTGTGTGAAAATCATACTGACTCCATCATCTTGATTAGATGAAATTTTGGGGAGTAGTAGCCGGAATCCATCAACCAGATAAATTTAATTCTTCGTCTACTGTGTTCTGATGACAAAAATAAGGAACATCATTTTTAATTATTGACAGTTGTAAATTTATATTTATATTTATATTGTTCGTAATGGTTATTATCAAATATTTAACTGCCAGTTTGGCACTGTTCATTGCTTTTCATTAACATTGTTTATTTCAACCTATTGATTAATTAATCGCTGGTAGCGTCAATATTTTCATTGTAATATTGTATGTTAAACTACCGTTAGTGCACCCCACGTTAGTTCCAGGGCCATTTCTCGATCCTGGGTTTTATTTGTTTAACTTAATTTAATTCATTTACTTGATTCAATTCAACTTACTCTACTTGTTGTTATTTGTGTTATCGGGTTGTATTTATTTATAATTGTTAACCGACTTTTAAAATAACCTGGTTCTGGATACGAGCTATTGTTGGGCTACCTCTACCTCTACCTCTCCGACATCCAGAAGCAGGCAAGCAAGCGGTGAGCTACGTCTCAGCTACTGATGGATGTTAATAAGATGTGATCATCCTTATTCACTCTCCTTGTGGATTTAAAATGTAAACCAATAATGTGGAATTAATGATCCATAAGAATAATAGATGCAAAAGAAAATTTTAAACAGTTGTAGATAGTCGGCTCTTTGTCTGATACATTTAAACTGGATGTTCCATGGATTTTTTAAATGAAAGAGGGCGTGATGTTTATAACCACCCAACCTAACGTTGGGTGCTTTGCACAATTGAAATATTTAGAAGCCTGATCGTCTATTGACCCGGCATTATTTTCAATGTTCCGATAAATTCGGCCCCCTCTGTATAGCAATTCAACAAAACACGCGATTGGGAACTCGATCTTGAACGGAACTCAATATTTGACAAAAATGTTATATTTTGTAATTATAATGTTTTGTTCCCCAACACTTTTTTTCTGTTGCAGATAGCACAGAACTGCTATTTTGATGTTTCTAAGATTTTATGTCTGTATAAATTTGCTATGTACTTAACACCGTTAGAGTTTGGTCATTCGTATTATTGCATTAACAATTATTGTCACTTATACAGTATGTTGGTCAACTATAAAGCCCCGTCTACATCTATTGATCGATCACGAAGGAATGAGTGCGAACGTGAACGAATCAACAATTGCAAAAAAAATTATAGGAATGGGACCAAACTCAAACGAATGGAATTGTCATACGCAAACTGAAGTAGATGAATGACCTTGCATTAGCTTGTACTCCCCTATTTTAGAGCCCATATAATGAGAACCAATTTTTATAGGAGACTACAAACATTAAACAGATATATTTCATCTGGGATGGTATGGCAGATGTCACCAAAAATAGTTGGAAATTGGAGTGTTCTTGTAGGATATAATGAAAATACTCCAAATGAAACTAGAAAGGCATGGGAGCCGTGACGATATCAATCACGACCTTCGGAACATATCAAATTATAATCCCAAGCTATCAAACACCAGCCCTTTTTGGGGTAAATTTAAAGAGGAATTTTTTTCTTTTTTTCCTTTATTTATTATTTCTTTTCTCTGTCATGTGTCTATTGTGTCATTTGCGGTTAGACAAAGTGTTACCAAACCCTTGTAGAGAAGGCAGCAACCTAAGGACGTCAGTTATAATCCTGTTTTCGAACAGGCGGTCCATTCTCCTCACGACCGCTACAAAAGTCTTCTCCGCAGCTTCCGACCATCCCAATCATCTAGTGCGAGAATCTCTTGACTACGATGAGGAAGGACCGTCGCGAGTAAGGAGGCCAAAAATGGCACTCCTCCAGGACTAACAGGTACCACTGTCCATTACACATGAGACTAACTGTGCACTATTCTGTTCACAGGTATACCAACCGGTCCATGCGGCGGCACGCTCCAAGTGACGCCGCACTGTCCAGATGAGGGAAATAAGGGTCACGGACTCGCACCCGGGAATAAGGAGGGGTTTTAGTGGGTATGGGGTCCAGACGGACTCAGAATCCCACACTCTCTCACGTGGGTAGAACCATACGTGAGAGGTGCTTAAAGCATTTCCCCTCCACCAAAAAAAAAAGGCGGTCCATACACAGGAAGGGGCAGTCTTTTATTCAAGGTGCACAAGTCACCACGCGCGCTCAGAAGGAGTGGACACAGAGAAATGTTACATTTGGGAAAACGCTGTTCAATAGTTGATAGGATATCCCCATCATTATAACGATTATTTTTATGTTGGAAACAGTTTTCAAGGGTCGATGGAGTCTCCCATTGTATTCCAACATCGGCCATTACAACTTCGTTCTTCTTTATAAACAGCAGATCAGGTAAAATGTTGCCTCAAAGCAGAATAGCAGATATGTAACTGCGGCCGGACCGAAATTCTTACAAAGAAGAAGAAGCATAGATGTTCCTCATAATTGACATACTACCGCCACAAGCTGCCTTGCTCTCAATACGGAAACTCCGTTCGACATTAATACAAGGTCTCTATTCTCAATTTTTTTTAATAATTGAAAATGTAAATCAGTCTCTCTTAAACTCTTAGAATTACTTAGAATTAGATATTTCACACCTTTTTCTCAGCTTTTTGTAACATTTTAGATAGTAGATCATAATCTTATGGATATACCTATATACTTACATAAAGTGTAATAAATACAAGATACAAGAATCAACAAAATTGCATTCATATAATGTAGATTCATAAATCAACAATGCCTACTCAAATTGTTGTTTTTGATCGTATTTTATTTGAGTTTGAATTTTCCGATTTAGTTTTTTTAGTCAAAAATTATTGAATGCTTCTACCAAACCAGCTAATTTATTTAAACATGTAATGTTTCCAAATTTGAAAATATCCATCGTCTACCTCTTATTTGAGCTTACTTCTGTTTTACAACCATTTTACAACTCTCCGTACAACCCCCTGCAGTTAGGGACTAGTGATTGACAGCTGTCATATAGCTCAGATAACAGATTTTTATGCAACCGAAGCCACTTTAGACTCTACCGGAGTAAAATAAAATTTCAGTTTGGAATAGTTTCGGTTGCATAAAAATCTGTTGCCTGAGCTAGGTCGGCCCGTCCAAGTAGAAACATAGGAGAAAATGGAAGAAATGAAACAGAAATATGATGTGCATGTGTTAAAAAGAGATATAGGAAAGGTGGGTGGTTAAGTAGTAAATACTCATTGCAAAAATATCCACCCTCACCATCTGCACCAGACCCCTTTTGTAATAACCACTCCTCTTTCTACTAAGAAAACGATCTGGCCTAGAATTTTGTGTCTTTTTGAAGTAGAAACATTACAGCTCAATGAGTAAGACAGAGACGCAACAACAACAACAACAGACTAGCAATTTGGAGAATTAAAATTAAAAATGCGTTGCTGATGGAAACCGAATTTAGAGAAAGTTTTGCTATTGTTATCAATTGAACGAATTATTAAACAATAAAAAATTTTTGGTAATTTGTTTGTTTTCAATTAACTGTCGAACTTAACAAACAGTACAGATACACATTTTTATGGTACAGTTGGGTGCGTAAAAATTTTAACGGTGAAGGTTGTGTGGTGTAAACCTGACTTTCGCTTGAAGGGAACAACATTTCCAATAGTATGCTATTGGATATCTAGAGAAAAGAGACGATTTATTGATGTACCTGTAATAAGAAAAGACCGCACCCCTTTTAATGAAATTATTGAAATTTTTTCATAATAATTACTTTTTGTGAAAATATTGATAATCTAATAGATTATATCATAGGTAGATATGTAAATTACTTTCAGTTTCAATAATATTTCTTACAATCAGACTGTTTATTTATTTATGGTATGACTTCGACAGCAACTATTGGTTAAAGTAGGTAAAGCAATAAAGCAATAAATGTGGGGATCGGTTCATCCTCAGTACGAAAAATGGTTGAAGAACGGTTCAATCTATATAAAAAAGGCGAAATTTCACACCAAGAGTCGTTAAAATTTTTACGCACCCAACTGTACTATGCAAGAGCATTAGAAAAAAAAACAAAAGTTTAAATTTAATCGATGTTTACATTTATTTTCAATTACGATTAATTTTAAATTCACCAAATGTCTCAAAACCAGGACAATAGGAGGATATCTATATGTTTTTCCATAAACTGGTATTTCATCGGTGGTGTTGATGATGTGTCTGATTGCATTTGTAAATGTCAATTTGTCTTCAGGTTAGTGTAATATTTCTTGATACTTGTTAATTAATAAGTGTAAACCTCGGTATTTCGTTGATTATCAAAATAATCGAATGCTCCTTTCAAAAATCCAAATGGGGTAACCTACGTTTGATTCAGCAATAACAACAATTGCCTAGCCACTCTTTACGTATGGCAGAGCAAAATCAACTTTCGAAATTGGGACACTACGATAGTACGAGAAAAATCATTTCTTAAACTTTGTTAATTTTATAGAAAAGTGCCAAAGAAGAATTCACTTTACAGAGGTTTATTAAATCAGTGTTTGAAACAACGGTATAAATAACAATTGGTCACATACACGCAGTCCAAGCTAAGGCTAGGAGTCATATTCGAATTATTCGAACATTCGAATAGCCGACCCCGTAAAATTCGAATAGGGACATATGCAATTATTCGAATAATTCGAACAATTCGAATAAATTGATAAAATAATATTTATATTGTCTTTTTTGGAAATTCCACAACTTCAGTGGTTTTTCTTTTTTGAGATTAACCCAAAGATTATTGAGTTATTACTGTTGTTTGATATTTATTGACAAATACCTATACGTGTTCGGCAAAAAATCATATTCGCTTTGTTTTGATAAAATCAAATAGACAAATAAATAAATAAAATCACAACACAGTATCTAACTTTCTTCTAAACAATATTAAATAGAAATGTTGAAAATCGCCGTTCAATTGAAATCTATAATTTCAAGATGAAATCGGGTTTTCGCCTCAAATTTTAAAAACATTGAAATTTCCCTTATCAATTTAAAATTGATAGAACTGTAATTTCCGCAATTATTTATGGATTTTGACAAAAATTGCATGAGAAGAAGCAGAAAAATGTGGGATTTGATTTAATATCCAATTTGATGCAGTTTGGACTGATTTTTGTAAGAAAATCGGCTTATTAATGAGAATTTCACTTTTCACTTACTAAACCGTTTTGACGATAACTACCAAAATCAATACAATTATAAATATTGAGGTGTACTACTCACCGGTAATCTCAAAATTTTTATCGATGAAATCACTTACGAAATACAGCAAAATATCAACAATCAAACACGGGTTCAATGGAAATTTTTATAAATAACGAAGAAAAATGCATAGTTTTTCAACCAAAAAACAACATTTACTTCAGATTGACCCAGAGATCATGATTCACAAAGATTTCTATTTCCAGTCCACACTATGTTAACACGATCGAACGCTAACGATTGATTTCTTTCCAAGTACCAAAAACTATCGGATCGACGTTCAAGCCATTCCTTCATGATCGTTTGATAGATGTAAATATTTGTAAATTTGATAGTGGAGGAGATCTATCTCGTTTGTTATAATACCTGTTCCGAAACATACACTTCAAATAGTGACGCATCAGTGATGATCTTTGAATAAAAATTAGTAAAGCAGAACTCTTTGTGTTTGGCCCACGAAAACATCAGTGTCATATATCACCTAGTACAGGCAGATCATGGAAGGATTGTTTGACTTTAACTCGTGTTTCTGAAGCTTCATCTCAATACTTTAAAATTTCTAACGAGAAATGATTCTCATTCTTGGGTTAGACATGATCATAAAAGAAATCAAATCTCTATAAGTTGAGGGAAAAGCAATATTTTTCCATGTAAAGAATTTATTTCACAAATAATATTGAAGTGATATTTTTACAATTTTTTGGAAAATAAAATAAAAGTTGTAATCTGCTACGAAAGACAATAATGGCACAAGACAATAAAAGGGTAATCGCAAAACCTATAATTATGATATTTAAGAAAAGCTATAGTTTAGAATATTCCAGTCAATTGGTAAGAGCCAAAAGGTTCAGAAAAGTTATTCTATTGACAGCTAATATTTTATTCAATTTCCTATTACTTTACCACTTCTACTGATTTGCTATTTTTTTTCTTTTTGTCTTTCTTGATCGTCATTGCTGTCAATAAGAGAAAAAATTGTAACAAAATTTGTTCATAACCTACAATCCATTAACTTTCTAAATCTTTCATGATAACTCCCAAGTTGACAAAACTTTTGGGACTGGTATTATCATAAAAGAGATAGAAGCCAAATAACAATCTTTGGCAACAATTTTAAGAACTATGGGCAAACAAGCAAATTTACAAAATTTCGTTTAGTAGCAATTAGAAATGACGAAGATAGGATGGATCGGAGTGTATTTACATGTATTCCAGCATTATTGACATTTTAGATGGCACCTTTTATGTAAACGGTAACATAAATTGCACTTTCCCATTCATCGACAAATAATTTTTATTTGGAAAATATCTACAGCGAAAAACAGAGTCACAAAAAATTATCAACAGAATTGATAACACGAGATTGAATGAGTTATTCCGTGACTATAATGGCAGCTTATGAATTATTTGTGATCATATCAGTTCGTCTTCGAGAAAGAAAATTTTAAAGTAAAATTTTCGTAGAAAATTAATAATAGCTTTAATAATTGCTTTGTAGGTATTTCAAAAGAAATCCTTTTACATCTAATACATTCCAAATTCTTTGATGTCAAGTATAGATTATCCGGCATTTGCAAACTTCTTTGTTAACAAGAACGGTGACCTTTGTTGCATTATTCATCTATAATAGGTAATATTAAGCTTTTTCCTTTACTTTCCTCTCAAAAGATGAAACAGTGACGAGTTCTCCATACACTATACAGGGTCGGCCCGTCCAAGTAGAAACATAGGAGAAAATAGAAGAAATGAAACAGAAATATGATGTGCATGTGTTAAAAAGAGATATAGGAAAGGTGGGTGGTTATGTAGTAAATACTCAATGCAAAAATATCCACCCTCACCATCTTCAGCAGACCGCTTTTCTAATAACCACTCCTCTTTCTACTAAGAAAACGATCTGGCCTAAAATTTTGCGTCTTTTTGAAGTAGAAACATTACAACTCAATGAGTAAGAGAGAGACGGAACAACAACATTGTCCAGGTTTTGAGACATTTGGTGAATTTAAAATTAATCGTAATTGAAAATAAATGTAAACATCGATTAAACTTAAACTTTTGTTTTTTTTTTAATGCTCTTGCATAGTACCATATAAAATGTGTATCTGTACTGTTTGTTAAGATCGACAGTTAATTGAAAACAAACAAATTACCAAAATATTTTTATTGTTTAATAATTTGTTCAATTGATAACAATAGCAAAAATTTCTCTAAATTCGGTTTCCATCAGTAACGCATTTTTAATTTTAATTCTCCAAATTGCTAGTTTGTTGTTGTTGTTGTTCTGTCTCTCTCTTACTCATTGAGTTGTAATGTTTCTACTTCAAAAAGACGCGAAATTCTAGGCCAGATCGTTTTCTTAGTAGAAAGAGGAGTGGTTATTACAAAAGGGGTCTAGTGCAGATGGTGAGGGTGGATATTTTTGCAATGAGTATTTACTACTTAACCACCCACCTTTCCTATATCTCTTTTTAACACATGTACATCATATTTCTGTTTCATTTCTTCTATTTTCTCCTATGTTTCTACTTGGACGGTCCGAGCCCTGTATAGGAGATGTTTTCCGTTCATTAGTCGTCCCTTTTAGATATTCTTTCTACTAGCAGTTGATAATATTGGAACTTTCTTTTGAATTACTTGAACAAGAAAACCTTGATATTGTAATGACACCTTTAGGTAAATATTTCGTTATAAAATTGTCTATCGGTTCAACATTTAGCATGTACATACTTTTACTCTATTGTCAATGCAGTTATAAAATAAATTAAATTTCTTTCGAATAAACATTTCTTGCTTGCTTATGACCAGAGACCGGAGTTTTGCGTCAAAACCAGCACAACGTACTATAGTAGAATTGTGCGGCACATACAAGATATAGGAAAGTGTTGTGTATTTACCGATGAACTTACAAAAAAGATTTAGAAAAATGGTAATACAGCCTGCCAGTCGTTTCGTGAATATAACCTCACGGAGTCGTAACGAAAGAGTACGCGATAGAATTTTCAACTTTCACTGGGCACGATCCGTTGTTGCATAGGACACAATTTTAATTCTAACTAGATTTAAATTTAACCAAAATCAAGTAAATAAGAAATTTTATTGGATATTTATACAGATTCTAATTTAGTGCTTGAAAAACGATGCACAATAATCAAAATAATATAATAATAGTACCTGAAATCGAGAGAATGTACCTAAAATAATGGATAATGTTGAGGAAGATTAAGTTTCAATTAACTATTATCAATATATTATTAAATTATATTAATTCGAAGCATTAATGAAAAATGTAATAATTGCATTATATTTAAATACCATTCTAGATAAGGAGCTTGCGCTAACTAAACCAATAAATATGCTAAATAGATAAAAAAAAAATATAGACATGACTATTTTGTCATTCATACACATGGAAGCGTATAGAACTGTCTAGTGAGACCACGGAGAGGCAGGCATTTTCTCAGGATAGGAAATAAAAGGATAATTTTAATAGACAAGATATTAATATTGAATACATGTGTTATCTAACAGAATCAGCGAGGTAAAGATGCAGTTTATAAAAATCCACATAATTTTTGGTTGAAGCATGCAATATATTTTAATAGTTCGCATGCACTATAAGATGATTCTCTAAATTACCTGGTGTTGGATCTTCGTTCGCTCAAGACCCTTGTGTGTGTTATTATTAACAGGGATGGTAAATTTTTTGTTTGTCATATTAACTTTACATGCAGGACAATAATAACTACTAGCTGCCATTTTATAAATAAAACGTATAGATACGATTATATTTACCAAAAAAGCGGAACTGAAGTGGATGCAAGCAACAAGCACAAGAATATGAAAATTTTTCTCATTTTTGAAAGAAATAATATTAATTACAGTATACATGTGCATTTGGTTGTTTATTGTAATCATTTCCCATCAATCATTTACTGTTAAATACAAATTAATAACAAAGATATTTAATCCGACTTCCGGTGCTTACGGCACTTTAGAGAAAACTTTAATTACTAGTTTATCCTTCTTTTAGACAAAAAGCTTAAACATTAGTTGAGAATAGGTAAGTAGGAAACAAGCTGTAAGTCTAATTATATCTTTTGCATATAATTCCTTTTCATTTTAGGATATATTATGCAGTAAGACTTCGAGTCAAAACGTACTCATCTATGCTACAAACTGACTTCATTGATAATCTACATGATTGTTAGGAAAACATGCAGTAGTGACATTAAATTTCTCTAGCTGAATATAAGACAGTTTCTGCCACTGTTTCGAACATGGCACAAATGAAAAATGTCATAATTTTCTTTAAAAGGAGCTCCTTATTAGTCGTAATTGCAGTAGCTACTGCGAGATGTAACAACTTAGGAACCGTCAAGAAAGGGCGACTTATCTTTACAATAAAAGCATATTTTAACTGTAACAATGTTTCCATAGTGTCGTAAAGTTTCAACAAGTTCAACTGAATGTTCAGTTAATATTCTGCATTACATTATCCTAAAATGTTGTTTTAAAAAATTATGTTTGTGCTTAATATTAATGATGTGTTTGGTTTAGACTTATAGCGCTCCCAAACACATTTTGCCAATTGCTCAGCTCTAGCTAATCGCGATCCTTTTGGCGATGATCTAATTATGATCTTATTTATGCCAATTATTGTGAAGCTTCTGAGATAAATTGCCAAATTTACTGGGAGATTGTAGTTTCATTGCAAATGTAACTGCATGAAATTTTCCATAATCCCTTAAAACTATTTCAATACATTTAATCGGCGTTGTAAATTTTGTTCTGCCGTTTGTTCTAAATAATATACAGCGTATCTCCAAATGATGCACCACCTACTATCTTCGATTTCAAGTCTTATAAATTAAATACGTGTTGATTCATGTAAAATTTGTCATTTATTGTTTTTGTTGATAACAAAAATATATTATTCAATTTTATCCATAACAAATAGCAGATCAAAATTTTATAAAAGTATATTCAATCACGATTTAATTCCAAACTTACATCACTTAAATTCAATTCATATTGCCTTCCTCATTCCAAAGCAATCCAAGTTTACATACTTCATTTATAAATTTCCCGTCATTACTTTAACTGGAATAGATAGTAACCCCTGTTGATAATAGTTTTTCGGTTCAGTTGTTCAGAGCCTCTTCGTATTTTGCTCCGATCAGGAAGTTTAATATTGTCGCGTGGTGGGTTTTTAAACAGGAAATCTATATTCTTTATAACGTTTGAGTTCATAATGCCGGCCAGTTGATAAATAAGTAAAATAAAGTATGTACTTTAAAATGTAGTAAACGTATTAAGATAGGTAACGAAACGATTCATCAGACTGACAATTAGCGATAGATGTTGTGAAATCCTATGATGATTAAATCAAACAGAGCTTTTCCGGTAGTTGAAAGTCGTTAAGATATCCTAAGATGAATGCACATTTTGAACATTTAACAACCATAAAGGTTCTAAATAATTTCACATTTTGTGTTTATGGAAGGTGTATTGCAAGGATTCTTGGTATCTATATAGTGAATATATAAAATTGAGAATCTCATAAAGTGGCTTAGAAGTAAAACTTAGAAGCTTCAACAAATCTATCTAATATTCACAGTGGTTGCCAGTGAAATTATTTGATTTACTTGTAATTAAATAAGACTTGGAAAGCGGAAGAGAACAAAAAATAATTCCATTTAATAATATCAAATGCAATTATCAAACTTATAGTTAGTTGGGCTTGACGAGTCACGTGACTGTCGCATGATTATTAGTTATTGGCTAGCCGGGATGAAATCTTTTCGATTCAATTAACAATACTTCGAACAAAGGAGACTTTTCTCTCAATATTCAAATGCAGCATGCATATTGTCTGCATTATAATTATTTTTAATTCCTTGAATTAAAAATATTAGATTAATTCTTTATTTTTAAATAGAAGATTCTGAATGTGATTTTGACCCTATTTCCCACAAAACCTCAGAGAAAAACATTTAATACGGTATAGTTGCAACGATGTCAAATAAGCAGTTTCACACATATACGGAATCCTGATGTAATTTCTCAGTTTCGTGTTTACACTGGATTATTTAAGGTCTATTAGCACACATATGACTGAAAATTGATTTCATCAATTTAGCGTCTGGTTGATTTCAGTCAACACGACTTGCCTACATATTTCCGTAACGTACTGATAATATCTTTCAATATGTCACAATATTCTACAAAAGAATTAACCATAAACTAATTTCTATTGTACTAATTATTCATATATTTGGTCCCAGTTAAGTTATAAAGAACAAGGATGCCTAAAAAAGATTATCGAAAGGGGGATCGATAAATAATAATAAATTTCCACAGATTTTTTTTTTGTTTTTGTTTTTCCAAAAGTGGATCATAGAATACGGTATTGCATCAATACAAAAAAACATACATTGTGTATATACATTTATTATTATATAGATAAAAGGCAGACACAAGAGTATCTGACGCCGCTAGACATATTTAACATTAAATCAAAGAGTTTTTGGCGAGTGCTAGAGAAACGAAAAGATTTGACCGTCTTCACGTATGTCTTCTAAAGCTTTACAAATGCGCTTATAATTATTTATTATTTCTAGTAACTTGCTTATACGGAGTGTTTTGATTTAGTATGCCTTGTTGTCTGTAACGTCTGGCTACGGAAAATGAAAATAATATTTTCAAGGAAAATTTTTATCGCTTGATCATGTGTAATAATGATCTTTTCTCTTACTCTTTTTTTGGACTCGATCTGACCTGTCGCGAGACGCTCCTATATTATCCATATTATCCATGTCCCGGATATGAAACTCGACCCGCCGTAATTCATGGTTTTATTTCATTGTTGGTGTAGTTGATTACTGTTAGTTTGACACACTACGTTACCCCTTTAAGGTAGTTCCAGCGTGAAATCACTTGTCGACAGATTCGGCCAATTTTTTTTTACAGGTTCAGAATAGCATTATTTATGAATTCCTTAAGTTTCAGAATTTTTGACCGCTTAGATGGTGAGATATAGTCTCTCCAACTATTTATTATTATATTAAAAAAATTTCTCGACAGAATTGGAAAAAAAGTAGGACAGTGTGGAAAAATGTTTTTAGAATAAGTTAAAAAAATAAAAGTAGCACTACGCCGTTTTGTTTTCGAGGTATTAAAATTAAAAGTATTCATTTTTTATTCATTTCCAACCTACTCAATTGACAAGTTTTAGTGATCTGGCAACACTGCGCGCAACGCTCCCTGAAATAGTGTAGAGTAAAAAGCGGGAAATTCAAATCTTTTTTCAATTTTGACTAGATAACATATTTTTATTAAATAATTAACATAAAGTAAGAACAGATAAAACTCTTATGTCAGAATAAATATTTAAATAAATTTAAATAAAAAATGTGACATAAATTACATAACTTTAAGATAAACTTTGGGTCATATACATAACTTATTTTACTTAATATTTGACTTACGGAAATTTATAATTTGGTTAATTATTCGTTTATTTTTAGTAACTCTAGGTTTTCCATCATCCATCTTGCTTGACATTAACTCAATAATGCCATTATCTCCCATATTATCGAAAATATTCTTAACTAGGTCATATGTTATTCCTGCAATTGGCATTTTTTTCAGAATACAATTTGATAAAACAGTTTTTAAGGGCTTTAAGTGGAGCATCATGATTTTAGACTTTTAAAATTCCCGTGTATGTGTTAATAACGATGTCCACGACTTAGTATTTTTTAAAATTTTATCAACATTCAAAACAGACAATGCTAATTGTTTTAAAATTTGTACATCATAAAGAGCTTCATGAAAGTCATCGGTCGACTCAATTTTTAAAATGTCCTTAGCTAAAGTGCCAAGTTTAAATTGGCCTCCATATTTCCTAGTAGACAATACTTTTTTAAATAATGACAATGAGTCACTAAACCCTGCAATTTTTTTAAATTCTAAAACCATATTACACTGTAAAACAGCTCGCATAAGAAGTGATGAATCAAACGATGAATTATGTGCAACTAACACACAAGGTTTTGGTGATAAATCTAAAAATTTCAAAAATGATAACAATGCATTTTTTAGAGGAAGTGTTTCGACTTTCTTATCACGCAAGTATAATTGTCCAGCTATGTTTTTCTTAATCCAGTGTGAAGTGATGCTTCTGATGAGATTTCTTCATTATTATTATTGTCATGAGTCAAACCGCAGTTAAATTCGTATTGCACGCCTTCAGTCTTCTCGTATTTTTTGCGCAGCTTTTCTCTATTTTCTGCCAGGAGATTTCGACGTACTTTAGCCGAGAGTAATTTGGCTCTTTTAGCTCTTTCTACTCTTTTTCTTATCTTGCCTTGAAGCATATAATTCTGTATTTTTCCCTGGTGATAATAACAAAATTTTATAGTCATCCAATAATGACTCTCGCCAGCATTCTAAAAATGACTTTTTGGAGCTTTATGAGCCATTATATTGTTTACGCTCTCATCGGCTTGACTTGAAGCAGCGAAAGCTATTTTATGTGCGTTATTAGCTTATTTGCTAAACTTTTCGGCTTGATGTATCTTTAAATGCTCCACGTTTACACCAGTCTCCACAGTTCTCGTGATGGTTAAAGAAGTGATCAGGAATACTTTTCAATATACTTTCTAATTTAGAGCTTTGATTTTTGTTTTGAGAAATTGCGTAATTAAAACACTTTTTCAAGTGGGGAATATTATTTTTCCTTGCTAATTCCTTGAATTCGGAGTTTAATTTATATAGATCGGTTTGAATGATTTTTGTAAATGGTTTTTATCACTTAATTTAAATATTTTATTAATTGTCCCACGACGGACAGATGCGATGGTTGAACTATTTTCGTCACCAACAACAACTCGCACGTTCAATCCGACGATTTTCAAGATCATTTACTAAAGTCGCTCCAACATTAGGTTCCATAGCTTTTGCACTACCATGAAAATTTTCACGGCAGTCTTGATCGGTCTTAGTATGGTCGTTGCTGCATGCTTAAATTAACGATTACGAGTTGCATAATCCAAAATTTTGCCACTAAGAAATCCTATGATACATCCATAGCCATTCAAGCTGTCATAGCTTCGCCCATTGCCACGCTTACCTACCCAGCCCATGTCGTATGAAATAACGATATTAATTATTTCGCCAATACTCGAATCAAACATTTTTGAATGCGTTATTTCATCTGAGTTATCTGATACCGAACTTTGCTCTGGGGTGTTGTTTGATTTAAGAATGTTAAAATGAAGATAAACCTCTTTAACAATTTCTTGAAGTCTGAAAATATTAAATTATGTTAATTAGGATGGATTCAAAATAATAATTATTCATTGTTGTATTATAAAAATCTGTTTAACTTATGAGAACTGATAACATCTTTTTACTGACTAAAGCACTATCCCAGGGCGCTAAATAAAATTAAATATTATATAAATAATTTATCGAGTACAAATACAAATTTTTTCCTCTGCATGGTTGAGCAATAAAAACATGTTTGCATCAGTAGACACAATTCAATATAAAAATTTATCAAAAAAAAAAATTAGATTCAATCATTAGAATTACATTGCAATTGATTGTTTTCTTTCCTCTTCAAAGCAGACAAATTCATTAAAATCAAAAATTATAAAATTCATTAAAATATTTACAAAAAATATTGACAAAAAAATTTCACTTTGATGACTGATGAACAATAATTAAATATAAAATATTAAAGATTATTTACGCTTAGGGAATAAATGAATTGCAATGAATTCTACATGATCATCGATTAGAAATGATGAATCAAGTAATTCTTCCAATTCATCGCACAATTTATCAATATTTTCTATGATCAACTGTCGTTCTTCTTGAGCTGCTCTTTTGCAGCTTTCCGCAGGTGCTTTTTCGATGGCCGGACCCACTTCTCTCTCATATCGCTTGAATAATGTGTCGGATATTTGCGGTATGTTTAGACAAGCTAAAATGACCAACACCCGCATGTAACGCACCTAAAAAGAAAATTTTTGATTAGGTATTTATAAATATTTTTAAAACCTCTTTTTTATTATTATTGTATATTGTACTTATATATTCACACTAACTTACCACGCACAACTTTCGAATTAACATCAGGGAGCTTGGAATTTTTATTTATGTCATGCACTTTTCCTGTCATAACTTGAGTGACACAAGAACAATTTTCACACTTTACCCACAATTTTGAATGAAGACCGAGAAGTTGTTCTTTTTGAATATTCTCTAACTTAAAACTTGTCTGCATTTAATACATTTTAAATTTTTACCAAGCTCTAAGTACTTCACAATACGCCGCCCTTCTAGGTTAGGACTTGTGCCTTGATTTTTTTCTGTTGATTCTTTTTGTTTTTCTTTGGCTTTTTTCACATCAGAAACGAAAGATAATTTTGTAGATAATTTTTTTTTATAAATTGGCCTTTGTGTCGTAATTGTTTGGGCATTATTAAAATTTATTATTACTAATACTATTACAAAACCCAATATATGTTGATACTATCCACCCCTAAGTAGGGGTGTGCGATCCGCTTATTAGCGAATAGATGTTCGATTTACAAAAACATCGATACAGTTTATTATTTTCGTTTAAGTAGTAAAACACATCCACAGATAGCACAGCTGGATTGCTTGCTGAACTTCATTAAAGTTATGATGTCACAAATATGTTGCTTCAGTTATTCTAAATTTGGAAAATCATAGATTTTATTTTTCGCTTGGCCCCCTTATTATTTTATTTTCCATATTCTTCATATCAGCAAGGAAAGAATTCTTTAAGTTTAGATAGTCAAAACAGATCAAGTTAGGTAAATAGCTTCAAATTACTCCGAAGTTCTTATCAATACGATTGTAAAGAAATATCGGTTTCTTCATTTTTTGTGTTTACAGCTCCAAATCGGGAGATTTTTAAACTATTTGTACACGCAGAAAGTGTGAAAGCGTGCAAAACGAACACGGCCTTAAATACATATTTCTATCTGTTCTATTGATGCTATTTGATGATACGTGTCATGAATTCTGTGGTCACAAATGGTGCCAGCCTGTGTACAGTGGAATGGGATGATGGGTCTTCATTTTCAAATTTGAAGAAAAATAAGCACAAAAGCGATATTATAAAAGGCGTCTACAATTTCTTCACTTGGGGAAAATTGCAACCTAAGCAATTTGACTGTGAAATGCAAAGAAAGAGAAAATAATTAAAAATAAGATATTCAAACAATTTGATCTGACATGCCCCTTTTTTTTAATACGGTCCTTAATCACTTAATTTATGCGTTAGCTTTCCCATACAGTCACAGTTTATAGTGTAATATCAATTTATGTGACAACAAAATTATCTTTTACTATGGGATGTATTCAAATTAAGTCTTATTATCTAAAAGTTAAGTTTTCGTCGTAATCGAGTTCTGCTTAATTAGACTGTTTCTATAATTTTTTCCGATCTGTGACTCCATTGATCTTATTTAGTAATTGTTACTACGCTCGTTACTCCTATGTTTTACGGCCGTTCGCCTTAGTATAAGCAAAGACATCATTTATACAATATGTTGTCCTATAGATGATTGTTGTTCTATATTGCCATGGGGTCTTAAATTAATACAATTATCAACTAGACAGATAATGGAAGAATGCTTGCGCATGTGCATTAATATAATTTAAAATGTATACGGGAGAACTCTGGATAGCATACTCTGGACTGCATTGGCCTGGCAGTGCGAATTGTGGTTTGTAGTTCTTCGTTTGACGTTGAAAAGTGTAGGTAGTTTTTTCACAATTTCAGTTATTGCGTTCTGTTTCAAAATGAAATTAAAAACAACACAATAAAAATAATTGTTTAGTGATTAAGAGAAAATATATTCCGATACACGGTGACTGTGGTGAGTAAGATGTCCCGAAATAAATAGAAAGATATTCATACAACATTTTAGTTACTTTTACTTTTTAGGAGTTAATTTTAAAAATCAATAATTATATGTAATATAGCACGTTACTAATTACAGCAGTACCTAATACTTTTGCATTCAATAACGAATTTTACGTTTAATGGCAATTATAAACTCTAATGTGCATGTTTGTTTAATTATACGAACTATTCGATTAACCGAACTGTCTTGATACCGTTTAGTATGATCGATGTTAAAAGTGATCGATAAAAAAAAATCAACTTTCTCATGCTTATTTTTTACAAAAATTTAATTGTTAATTTCGTAAAGTTTAGCTCTAGCGTTTCAGATAGCTAAACACGAAAACATTAATCATAATAATAATAATCCAATAATTTAACTTGGAGCTTATCTTTATCTCTAAATAATGACAATTGTTCATCGAAGTACATTCAGCCGGTTGACAAAAATTATCCAAGTGGATAATGCTGGGTATTAATTTATTATTTTGGATATATATTACAATTATCAATAGTATAGCTTTCTCTGTACCCGAGTCGAAAAATTAGTCCGTTTTTAGGTCTCAAAAAGCAGTTATGAGGTTTGTCTCAAGTTAGAACTCACTATTTAAAACTCATAGCTGAAAAAGTCTCATTTGGTTCGTAATATTCAGGATTGAGACCAAAATGAGACTTTTCTGAAGTACAACGGAATTCTAGAATGAGACCAGAATGAGACTTTTCTGAATTACAACCGAATTCTAGAATGAGACCAAAATGAGACTTTTCTGAAGTACAACCGAATTCTAGAATGAGACCAGAATGAGACTTTTCTAAAACAATGTCTGTTTAGGAATAAGATACACAATACCTGCCGGCCAAAGAATTATATGAAAAGATAGTGCTCTGCCTAGATTTAAAAAAAAACAACTAAAATTTAAAAGCAATTATTTCTATTGTTTTTAAATGTCATATACAGATTTATTGACAACTAAATTAGAGGTTGAAAAATGTCATTTTTCCCTCATTTTGACAGTTTTCTTCGACATTGTTTTCGTTTTGGTGCTGGGAATGATCGACATTATTGTATGGATTGGGATGTTGTGCATAATGAGCAAGAATTTGACGTTCATTTGCCAAAAACCATAGATATTTCTGATGCTTGTAAATGTTGTTGCTGTGCGTATTGTTGATGATAATTTTGCCCATAGTGTTGCTGTTGAAGCTGTTCGTATCGATAGTGTTGGTTTTGTTGATACGGTTGATCTTGCCCGTTTTGTTGCTGTTGATTCGGTAGTTGTTGCGGATGTTGGTTTACATGTTGTCCACCTCTTAGTTGTTGGTTTCTGTTCTGTTGTTTTATATCACTTAGTTGTTGTTGTATATTTTGTTCTTGTTGTCCATCATCTTGTTCTTGTTGTCCATCATTTACGGATTTTTATGGATTAAAAAAAAATGCATTTTGTGAAATTTTAATTTAAATAATAAAACGAAAATATTCTTTATTAGAACTTTTTTCAATTCTCATTAATCGGACATAGACTTTAACAATGAAAAACTAATTCAAAATATATTAAATTTTCATACTTAAAGATCGGGGGAGTCCCAGATGGAGTCCCTTTTTTGCATAATTACCGATACCTGAATTAATTTAATATCTATGTTCACTTACCAATTATTCTTAAAACTTTCGCGTCGAGGAATTCACTAACGTTTGAGTTTGCACATATCCACGTTAGTTTCAAGTCGCATTTAACCCAAAACACAACTGAATATTTAGAAAGAAAAGACTGCCAGACAACTAGACATGTGGCCAAAATTGTCTTTGGAAAGGAACGTTCCGTTCAAACTATTTTACAACAATGTCCTGTAATAAAGCTTAGGGGTTTTTCCAAATCTTTGATATCCCAGACACTCATCTGGCCGACATTCAGACCCTAGTCCCTCATTTACGACGTCTATTCCAAATGATTGAGGTCTAAATGAGACTTACTCAAAAAATAACGGTCGAATGAGAGCAAAGTGAGACCAAAATTCACTTTTGAGACCTAAAAACGTACTAATTTTTCGACTCGGGTAATGTTACCTTCAAGAATATAGTTGCAACTGCTTGATTCATAAAAGAAAGGTTACATAATTTTAATTTACTTGCAATGTTACATAGTTACATATGTAAATTGTTTATTTATGTTTAACGAAGTCTATTTTACGAAAAAATGTTTGCAATTACTTGACACATATGGAACATTTTCCTTGGCCGCTTCTTTTAGGAAAATTCCAAAATATTTGTCATTACCTACAAGCTGCAATAGCGGCCACCAATTACAATAAACCATAATAAAACAATGCAGATGTTTTGGTAGTACGTCAATTATTCGAAGAATTTCAGATTCACAAATGTGGATATTTAATTTATTAACGTAGCCGCAATAAGCAATTACACAACAATGCACAACGTCCGCAAGCACAACTGAAATTTGTATGCTGGCAGATTCCTATCCTCAAAATTCGTTTTATGCACTACTTTGAGATACGTAATTACAACAGACGGTGACCAAATGAGGTTTTCAGATACATGATTGCTATAAAAATAACACGAAATTTTGTAATGACTTTGTACTATTTTCTATAAGTTCTTACATAAAACACTGTATGGTTACATTCACATGTCTCCAGATAATAAATGAGGCACATTAATATTCTAAACTAGTTTGGACATTTTCTTAGTGACAGATACTCTTGATAAAAACACTTTGCAAAATTTAAATTTATTCTCAAACGAAATAAAATAATTATGATGAATGTTTCACGTGTTTGTAAATGTAACTCAAGCTAGGAACGTAATTGCAGTGGTGCTCAAATTCATGTATTTAAGCAGGAAATTTTGCATTTAATAATGGTTTGTAAATTGATCTAAATATGTAGCAAGAAACTTTAAATAATTCATCAAACCAATGCATTAAATCACTATTATTATTCATTGAATTAGTTTACAGTCAATTTATTATCTTATCTCTGAACGCTTTAGGTTTCTCATGAACAGCGTTTAGAATTGGACCAAGATATTCGTGCGCTTCAGCCAGAGAAAAGACCCCTGAAAAATGCGTTCACTTAAAATCTCGAATAATCATTTGTCTATTGCTAATTTCATTCGAAAAATATTTTTACTCTTTAATAATGGAGAAAATTGCGTTCATATCATATATAGCAACAATAAAATTACCCTGTTGTTTATAATTTTATATCTGAAAATGAACAAATTCTGCCTTTTGAAAACATTTTGTTCAGCTTTTGATATGGGAACATCTTGCATTGAGGCTCGTCATAGAATAGATTTATGATAAGAAAATGCTTGTTTAGTTAGGGATAAACGAGAGGAATAAAAAAAGAGAATACTTGGCACTTTTCAGGCGGCTTGTTCTCTTTAGTTTTTGTTGAACTCGTAATTAGTGTAACGATATGTGTTTGTAGGCCTAGATATAATGTAAAATTATTTCTGTTAACCGACATCCTACTCTAACGACTGTTTGTTATACTGTTAAAAGAGAGGTATCTATTACTTAGCCGTATCGTTGGATTCTTATTTGAGGAACTCTTGAATATACTGTAATTACGTCCATTGTATTCTGTGACAGCACTGAAGAGTTATCCACTGTTATTATCAAATATTCATAGGATGCGAAAATAATGTTTGTATTATAGCAAAGAAAGTTTAGCTTGAGACTCTTAAGGTAATGATGATGTAAATTTTTAATGGGCGTTTGTTCAAAATACATACACTTACAAGCGGAGTGAAATCTACTATCACACAATTAAACCCGCTATTAATGTAAATGATGGAACGGAAATCTTGTTATTTTCTATTCTATTAAAGTGGTTGACTCTATCATTGCAATTAAAAGTTATTCTCCGTCTCTAAATATCACTAATTGTGATCAATATGAAAATATTAATTAACGTATTGCATCAACACTTGCCTAAAGTAGAAAATAAGCTCTAAACTCTCATTTTTGATATCTGTTAAAAAGAAATTGATCTTTTTTATTATTCCTAATAATATACAAAATATTAAGGTACCAATTCCTATATTTTTGATTACTAACGAACGAAATTGAACGCTTGTTGTGCACAATTTTGCGATGAAATATCACTTTGTAAGTAATTATTTCTATACAAACTATATACAAATATGAAATTAACAAAATACTGGATAATCTAATAAACAAATATTACAAATATTCGCACATTTGATCTAAATAGTTCAAATATCCTTAAAAATGATTCTGTATCGTATTTTTAATATCGTTAGTTGGGTTTGATATTCTTTACTATTTTTAATTACTATTATAGTTAGAAAAACTTCGGTGAGTAATAATTTTAGTCGAAAAGTAACTGATCTGTAGAAAAATCTAAACAACCTCCATTTCTATTTAATTAGAAATTGAACGAAAAACTAAAAGTTGAAACGATTGACTTATCTCTCATTGTTATATTATTTGTCTGGTGTATGCACATTTTGTACTTAAAAGCAGAGCCACCGAGAGATTCAATGGGCACCGTGGTAACCAATGTGCTCGCGGGCCCTGGGGAAAGCACGGTATTCGGGCTACTTCCTTGAGATTCCACAAATTTTAATCGTTTAATAAATCCTGTTTTCTCTATATTATAAATTTATACACATCAAATATGTGCATTCCTTGCATCCCTCTCGCTAGCACAATTTTCTGTGGAGAGCAAAAAAAAACTCTGGATAATCAAGGATTCCTTCAGAGTAGCCGGGCCTCTATGGAAAATACCTCGTTCTCTCTCCCGTCTTGTCGAGTCTGCTTACAATTAGAAAAGTATTGAATATAGTGGTAGCGTGGGAGTAAAGGCATATGGTCTTCCATTGTTTAAATTTACCTCAGAAAAGGTCTACACCGTGATGTTCTTGAATTAATACTATAATATTTACCTCGCATTCATTCTCTGTTATTTACAATCTTCCTATTACAAAGAAAAATTCAATAGCTTTGATAGGAAATTTCAGCGTATGTTAAAATTTCCTATCAGATATCTGCTCGTTCAAGTTTGATCTATATAAGACATCAACTGTGAGAGAAAATATAAACATATTTACCTAATATTGAAGTCTTTTTGTTTTGTTTAGTATTATCATTATCATTTGTAAGGAACATAAAATACGAATACCTGTTATATTAACTGTCGGAAAGTTGTGCTTTACCGTTAACTGCTGTACAGATTAGCAGTTTTAAACTGAGTCAGGTGAAAAATAATAAATTTCATACATTTTTTGTTTTTAACGATGGACAAGGTTACGGTAGTCTTACTTAGAGATAAGAGATTGCAAAATGAATGCGGTGCGTTAATGAGTACAAACTTATTCACGGATGTTAACATGGGTTACAACAATGGTAAAAAGGTTTAATAATGGTTTATGACAAGTCAAATGCATGTTATAAATGTAACCACAACTAAGTTATTTCAAAGTTAATTCTTAAAGATTAGCGTATTTCGTATTACGTTATTACGAAATCAAGATTTTACCTCGATTATAATTTAGACTTGCTAACGATATCTTCCACTCCACAGAAAAGATGCAGTTTTCACTCTGAAAAGTCCTTAAATCTCCACTATGGTTTATTTGCAAATACTCAATAATAAATAACAATATCTTTAAGTCATCATAAATTCTTCATCGTGCACTCCACAATGATTCAAATTGTCGATAAATCATAAAAGTGGTAAATGTAACAACAATATGATTCGAGAAAATTTCCCTAACATTGGATACATCTGTAAGAATTTGAGTAAACTACAAATGATCAGGAAATGTTGGTATTCTCGAATTAGTCTTTCTTTATGTTTCCTTGTTTATTTTTCAAACAGTAGAAATCGGAATGAATCGTATCACATTATCAAGAATGTAAGTTATTACTTTTACTTAACTGACTGCTTTGTTATGTTTACTTTTGCATTCTATTTAATATTGGTATTGTTGAATCTTAACTCTATACTTAATGTTGGTCTGATTGATAGAAACAGTTTCTTTCATCTGCTTTATCTCTGCATTCTATTATTAATCACCTTATAATGAAGGCATCTCAAATAAGGTCACTTTAAGAAATGACGGTGTCTATCTGTTATCATCATTATTTTTGTTATCAAATAAACACTTGTATTAGCTCTTCACCAACTAAAAATAAACAAAAATTTGTTCCAACTTCTAAGCAGATATTTGAAAACTAACGAACAAAACGAAATTACTGAAACTTCTTTCTTTATTGCTCGTAATTTTAGCTTCTACTTTAGAAAATATATTGACGATATATATAAAACGAAAACTTTTTCAAGGTGCTTGAGCATAGAGAAATGGTCTTGATTTAATTTCGTTATTATTGGTGTGTGATTTATAAATATAAGTCAAGACATTTTTTGAAGGTTTCATGTTAGAGAATGTCAATTTTTGATTTGACGCTATAATCTTGACTGTATTGTTGGATATTGCATTATTTGCTGGAAGTTGATGGTGCTTTATAGAAGTTTTTACTGGGAGTGCTCTATCATCACCATCACTATCCGTTTTGTATGTAGTAAACCCTTTGAATGTGAGCGCCTGACAAGGACAAATCTTTGTCTCACTGCGAGTACAGTCGGGTGCGTTAAAATTTTAACGACTCTTGGTGCGAAATTTCGCCTCTTTTACATAGATTGAACCGTTCTTCATCCATTTTTCGTATTGAGGACGGACCGATCCCCACATTTATTGCTTTATTGCTTTACCTACTTTAACCAATAGTTGCTATCGAAGTCATACCATAAATAAATAAACAGTCTGATTGAAATATTATGAAACTGAAAGTAATTTACATATCTACCTATGATATAATCTATTAGATTATCATTATTTTCACCAAAGTAATTATTGCGGCAACATTTAAAAATTCCATTACAATAGGGGTGTGGTCTTTTCTTATTTCAGGCACATCAATAAATCGTCTCTTTTCTCTAGATATCCAATAGCATACTATTGAAAATGATGTTTCCTTCAAGCGAAAGTCAGGTTTACACCACACAACCTTCACCGTTAAAATTTTAACGCACCCGACTGTACTATAACTTTGATTTAATATCTGATAACGAAAATCTCTAGCTCTCGAAATTTGCCGGAGCAAGTTGCAAATTCCAATATGTTATAGTTAGCGTCTTTAAAATGTCGTCTCTGGTACACTGATTTGGAATTGATTAGTAGGATTGTCCTTGTTTTGTTCTTAGTGAAATAATAAATTGACGTGGTTTAAAATAATCTCATTTTAGACAAATGGAAAGAAGCTGTCACGATTATTGTTGATTTTTTTTTAATTTTAGTTAATTTTTGAAGAATTAATACAAGTGTCTGTATTAACAGTAACAATTTTAATAACAGAAACGGAATATTATTGCTCGTAGTTAAATTGTTTTGAATATCTCTATAAACCATTAACTCTATAATAGAGAAACATAAAATATATTAAACAGGCATTCATAGTTTAAAAAAGATAGTTTCTTTGGGTACATACGTTTCGTCCAGATTATTCTTCATAATGACGAATTGCTAGTAATCGCTTACAGGAGTGTTAAATGAATGGTTTACAACTATATGCAATATTAGTACTGTAAGTGGATAGCATACCAAATATACTTTACAAGAAACATATAATTATGTTATAAATAATTCCGCGATTTCAAGAGGAGTTAACCCAAATTAGCTAAAATAAAGAAAAATCACAAGACTAATTTGGGGATGTCAACAGTTGGTGTTTTGTAGTTAATATTCTGATATCGTGTATTTACCAGATATTAGTAGGAGCATTTGTGTGTTGAGGTGACAAAGTTTATTAACAGTCGTTTATTCACAGCCTGCTTAACCGATTACAACGGGACCAAGCACCTGTCGTATACGCGAAAATGTCGGTTAATGCAGAGTAGATACGTTAGTATGTAGAGTACATACGTTAGTATGCAGTATACACTTACCTAGTCCTGCAGATATGTCTTATTCAAATTATTCCTAAACGACTTTAGGAGATTTTCATTTAGAGGTTTGTGGCAAAGGCTTTGGGGAAAGATTTTTTCAAGAGTTGATAACACGGCATCATACTTATAGATTTGATAACGGATCCATATATTATATGAACCATAAGTGTATACAGTACGCGCTAAAGTTTCCGCAAGTAATGAAAATTTTCCAAAAAGATCCCCTAGTCACTACTCTCGCTAAAGAAGTTTTACTTTAATAAACACAAACAACTAAGATACAACTACCGTTAGAAAAATTTGATATTTTATATACAAAGAACATAATCTTTTCAAATTCACTAATCAGTTTTAGGCAAGTGTTATATTTCTTTTAAACAATTTATCTTATCATTTCCAAATATATGAATCCTTGATCCTTACTTATTTATAGTTCAAATTCTGGCAAATGCAATTGATTATAATAATGATAATTATTTTATTATTGTCATTTATTTAATATTTGAAGACTAAGACGCTACATCAACACATTGTTTAATTTGTTTCAGACACTTAGTGATGGACAATGAACATTAATTTGATGGTAAGTCTATTTTTTACTGAACTTTAAATTTAAAAGCTTAATAACATAATATGTTTGCCGATTACAGATGTTTCACATCGCAACAGAACTCTCGTTAGTAAAGCTAAAGTGTGCAAGTGAATTAATATGAAACTTACACTACTATTCTTATTTCTGCACCCGTTGTTCCTTCATTTTATACTTGGTAAGATTTTTTTCACTAATTTTTTGCAAAATAATCTACCTAAAAAGTTAGTAGATAGAGAGATAATAATCTAATGAAGATTATGGAAGGATAATGTTATTACTTTACAAGGGCAAACAGCTTGAAATGTGTCAGTGTCATATAAAGGATCCCAGCATACTTTTATTTAAATTGAAGCTAATTCATTTGCGAAAATCCACCAATCTACCTTTCACTAGAATGTTGGGACTCAAAACATACAATAAATTATAATTTAATTACTGAAAAAATAAACTGTGTAACACATGTAAGTGGTAGACAGAGGCACTTATAAACAATGGAAATTTAAAGGATAAAGGAGTACATAAATTCAACTAATCACCCATATGTTGCAATAATTAACATACAGGCCATACAAACTAGTTGTGTTTGTTGACGTGCTGCTGTTTTTTTAACTCGTGTTACAGGCATTGTAGTTTTATATACTCTACTTCATTTATTGATTAATTCTTCGTCTTATTTTTGCACTTGATAATGGTTGTCCTTGAAATGTTTCAGTAGCAACAAGCAGTAGTTCGGGAATTGGTGCTTTGAAAATGGTTGAAGTAAAAATTCCACAATATCGAATAATTGGTGACACTGCACTACTTGAGTGTGATTACGATTTGGAAAATGATAGCCTCTATTCGGTTAAATGGTACAAAGAATATGAAGAATTCTACAGGTTAGTGTTCAAATTATTCTCTGCCTTGTTTTACACAGGATTCGACTTGTATGTGAATCATTCATGCCAGAAGCAAAGGTTATTAAAAAAATTTATACAAAGTTGATTACTACATGTGGCTGATTGAAATAATTCCATTATTTTTACCAGCTAACAATTATTTTAGATAATCATTATATTAGCTACAAAAGCATATTACAAAAATTATTTTTTGTTTTTGTATTCTGCCTTATTTTATAGGTTTGTTCCAAAAGCGATACCACAATCCAGTTCGTATGCAGTCGAAGGTGTGAATGTTGATGTAAGTAAGTTTTGGTCGGCATTCATACACAGCCGGTATGAGCTTGTAATTTCATATCAAATTTAATTTAAATAAACGAATGTATACATACACGATTTATTCCTTAACTTGAAATGAAAAGTGCTTGTTTCAAGCAGCTGTTGGTAATGGCGACCATGTTTATTTTAGGTTATTTTACTGCCATGTCAGTGTTAATTATTTGGTTGCGTGATTAGCTCGGGGATATCGATCGAAAGAAATTTTGTCTTTGAACGGTTTAATTAAAATACCTATTGAAAAAAATATCCATTAAGAGCAACAATAAATATAACAATAGCTGTTGATCGTTAAAATTCAGTACTATAAATTCAATAATGATAAGTTAGTGTTATTATTCGGAATCCTTCGTCCTGTTGAATTAAATCGAATCAATAGTTTCCTTTTATAAATTATTGTTGACTTTTTTGTGTTTTCAAATATTTCAAAACTTTTCTTTATCGTAGATGTCACAATCAACCAGTAAAAAGATTATACTTAATGCAGTGACTTGGAAAAGCAGTGGTGTCTACAGATGTGAAGTATCAGCCGAGGCTCCGTCATTTGCTTCAGCACAAAGTGAAGGAAGAATGGAGGTTATAGGTAAGCTTTCTAAATTGCTATTCTACCTAATGTACATAGCATGTTCTAACTCTGTACACACGAAAGGAACACTTCAATCTCTAGTGACAGTTAATCATTTAAATTCATTGAAGTTTTATTCAATTAATAACAGTTCTAGTACAGACTGTTTTTATGATTTTGAGTTGTGAATAAGTGAGTATTTTCACTGCAACATGCATTCACATTATAGTTTGTCAAAGCTACATATCCACTTTACAATATAATAAATGCAACACACATGCAAGATAGATCCCTTCACATTTTAATGATAATTGTGTATTATTATCTTTTAATTAAACAACATTTCACAAATAAATATTCGCTATGCGATTAATAATTTTATTTTAATACAATGTGCGTGTTTTTCTATTGATAAATGTTTGATTTACATGGGACCGGCTTCTGAAAGCCTAGATATGGATTCAATAAAGTTATACATTGCATAAACGGCAAAAAAACTGAAAGAGTGCATCATAGCAATGTAACCAGCTTGGGGGCTTTTCTCCTTAAATTTGGGGGTATTTTTTGAATTTACAGTATTTTTCCAGGGACAACATTTTTTGGGGGATTTGTTCAGAGATTTTTGTAATCTACTATAGAATCATTATTTAAAATTTTTCATTTATTTATCAAATAAAAATATTAATTTTTCCACATACACGTGGTAAATATACAGAGCTGGCCTTTTAATCTAGTAACATATAGGATATTCATTTTTTCTACTTTCTCAAATATTTCTAGATGAGTTGAACGAGTCCGTATCCACTAAGCGTTGGAGGTTAAATAAAGTAATAAAATTTCCCCAAAAAAAACCCCTAGAACGTTACCATTCAGAGTTTGTGGTTTAAAAATATCTGTCTATTTTAGCACTTGCCATCGTCAATGCCGTATTCAGAATTTATACAGAAGAAACAAGTATTTGTATTATTCACTGTATAAATATTTATTTTGATTAAAATAATTATTAACAAAAAAAGACAAGTACCGAAGGGTACAATATTCCGTCTCCTAAAGGATTAGAGAAATAAATTCAATTGTCGAGGATTTATTGGTCTATTATCTATAATCTGTTAATCTTGCTGAAGTTTAAGAATAAGAAGAATCTAGTAAAATTTAAGTACGACTCTGGCGTCTCTATAGTAAACGTTAACAATAGGGACCTCGCAAAATACATGACTGTTACCTAATTGGATTGGCAGAATCGTAAACATTTTGATTAACTTTCTAATGCAATTGTTTTAATACTTTATTAAACTGTTTTTGTATTATACGATAAGTTGTCCATAACTTGTGTGGCGCATGACTAGGTCACATTTCAATCTCCATTTGAGAATCCAATTTCAATTCAACGTTTTCAATTTTCAATGCCTACTCCGGCTACCCCTAACTACTCAAACCTATTTAGTACTGTATATCTTTCAATATATATTGTAAATATTGTTGAAGAATTTGACAAGTTCAGGGAAGTTGTATATGTCTCTTGAAGGTGTGATTATCTTATTTTTATTTGCATGTAGGTACAAGATAATTTATAATAAGGTAGCTTAATTCGAAGGTCGATATTTTAAAAGATTACGCAAATATATACTTTAAGATCCTAGAGTATTTTAATTAATCATATTGTGCATAGAATGTTATATATCCATTCTGTCATAATTAATATACACTTATGATTACTGTATAGTCAGTTCTCAGTGCTCATCCACTACTATTAACAGAACAATTTACGATAAGGTGATATATTGATAATTCAATAATGCTCCTGAAGTTTTTAAGCTGTATGTTACAATCGTCCCAATTTAGTTGTTAAAGCAAACCTTTTTATTAATGTGTATGATTCAGTCAATCAATTATCTACAATATAACAAAAAAAAAGATTAATTTGTGACATTCTAATTTTTTTTCGGAAATTCTTAATCTAAGAAAGTAATTTCAAGTTTTGTTTATCATTTAATCAATCACAACTTATATCGTTATGGAGTTAGAAAAAAACAATTTTATTTGTTTAATATTTTAATATCAGCTTCTAAACAGAACAGTTGATCATAAAAGTTGATCTAAAGAGATCAAATATCATATTTTAAAATTTATCATATTCAAAGTTAATCTCAGTTATTTTTATTGTTGAAATACTGGTTTTTAATATCATGGTGTTCCAAAAAATTCCTTTTATCTTTGTAGATATCTGCCCAATTTCAAAGTGTAATAAAACATTAGGCTTTACTGTGATCATTTGATAAGTGCGATTTTATCAGGAACACGCAAGAAATTCGAGCGACATGTTTTTTATCGTTTACTATCACAAAACTTTGCTCCCCTAGCAACACAACGTTAACGTTGTGTTGTAGACGAAATACAATGAATATAATCCTGTAATATGCTCCAGTTAGTTTATTGTTTATAGGTTGTTCTTATTTTTTGTTGATCTTTTATATAAAGATTGATTCAAAATGAGGATCGAAGTTGTTTGTACGACGTCTTGTAATGCAATTTATTTTGAATTCAAAAACGAAACCTACGCCTCATTTCGATTCTCTTATCGATTTTCCGCTATGTTTAGCTCACCATCTATAAATATTATACAGTGTTTTAATGTGTGTATGAATATATCACATAATTTGCGGTCTGAATTTTTCTCCAGCGTTAAGTGAATAAATACCAAATTATACAAAGAATTTTCTACTTGTAACGCAAATAAGTTCTGGGGAACATAACTGAGCTTTATCAAATGATTCTAAAAGGAGTAGTGAAATTACAGATATATATATATATATATATATATATATATATATATATATTATTTGCTTGAATTATTGCTTATTTCATATTTCGTATTTTGTTTAACTGTAGCTTTTCCTAACGAAGACCCTATCATCAGTGGTACAGAGGTGCAATATCAGGCCGGTGACGAGATCGAGCTTAATTGTACTTCTGGTAAAAGTCATCCACCATCAGAACTTCATTGGTATATCAACGAACAACCGGTATATATCGATTGATATGTCTCTTCTTTATCTAATATAGAAAATTGTTATGAAGGTAGTAAGCCCTGAATCATTGGTACATTATCCACTTACTCATCATCAAGAAGGCTTATTCTCAACTACATTAGGTTTAAAGTTTATATTGAAAAACCGATATTTTCATGGTGGTTCTATGAGAGTTAAATGTGTTGCATCATTATCACCAATGTGGAATCATGGTAGTCAAGGAACGGTTGTGCAGAGTTCACCCATTAAAGACATGAGGGAAGCATCACTACTTGGTGAGTGATCTACCCTATTCAATCATTTCATTCTGATGTACATGTCACAGTGCTAGTACCCATTACTGGAAGTATTCCAATGAATCTCAAAGCTAGGATAGATTCAATTCCAAAAAGAGTATCCATTTTAACTTATTGATATAATGAATATATTATATATGATTTATAATAAATGATCCTTCTTCCAGTAAGGAGTATATAGACATTCATCAATAAAAGTAATTGTGATTTTCAATTTTTAATTGTGAATATAACGAAACTTTTAATAATTACAGTAAAATCATCATCAACGGCACATTTATATTCAACCCAATTCTACATCCTCATTGTCTTGTTTATTTTTCTACAAACTAATATGTTGGAGAACTCTCTTTAAAGATGAATCTTTATGTGAAGTTGACAGTGTTGAGTCAAAAATAGGATTATTGTGATGACTAAATAATAAGATATACGAAACAACAATAAGAATAAAGTGACACAATCTTTCATCTATTGTGGAACAATAAACTGAATTTGTTTAAACATTACCATTTTCGTATGATTTAGTTGAATGAAAGAACACACAATAACCATTAGTTACGATCCCCCCATTTCTATTAATGTAAATTGACAATACAATCAATAAAAAATCAATTTTGTTGCTCATCTATTGTGAAAATAAATATAAAAATTATAAAAATGATATTAAAGAAAGGCAGGGGTGTTAAAAACTCAATCAAGTTTATGTAATTATTTAAGTTTTAATTATAATAGAAAATTAGGCAATTAGGCAAAATAATGCACAATTTTTATTAAAATAACTGCTTTTAGTGTGTTGCATACACTTGTTTTTAACATTTCAAGTTTGTTTTGTAAAGTTTTATTGACGATTTATATAATTCTGTAATGTGTAAGAAATATATTTCAATTATTTTTCAGTACCAATGTGTCTTTTTTTTTAACAAACACTGTCGACTAACTCTCCAAGCTGAATAATTAACAAATCTGTGACTGGTTGCAACAACAAAATGAGGTGTATCAAGTTTTTAGCTCTTGAAAACACACCACTTACACGGATCAGGCGAGTATCTCGGGAAATTGGAAAAAAGACCGATCCAATAGACGATCAAGGCTCTAAAAATTCTATATGTGGACCCCCTTTACCCTTAATACACGCCCTTTTCATTCAAAAAACCTATCTGTGTTATATTTTGTGGTTGAAAGACAGAAATAAATAAATTGTAAAATGTTTGTTAACTTTGTTGTGTCTACAGCAATTTTTCGAAACATGTGTGGGAGACAAAGAGCAGACTATCTACATCTGTTTCGGTCGAATTTTTTCCCTTTTCAGTTTTTTTATCTTAATCTATTTATTATTTATATTTATGTTTATATTTTTATTTGTTTATTGATAGTGTATTTTCTTATGAAGAAGGGTGCATTATTGGTATATAGTAGCCCACGGGTGCTAAATATCTTAGGACGTCCATAGTGAAAGCCGCTTTGATTTGATTTCAAAACACACTTGCATACCACAGTCATCAAATACTTATTAGATTCCACTAAAAACAATATTTATTGTTCATATTTTTCAAGTAATACACTTTAAGGCGTTTCCGTGTTGTCCCCACACGCTCCACCCATGGGTCTTGTGTATTGAGGTCGCTTAGGCATTCTAACAAATATTTACAGCCAGTGACGTGCGTAAATTAGTAAACGTCATTTTTGCAAGGTTGATACTATTGGCGATTATGTAATACGCCATATTTGAAGGTCAATACTATTGGTGATTATGTAATTAATCCACGCCTAATGGGACGGCTGTATAAAATTTTTTCAAAAACCTAGTAGGCAAAATTGCGTATTACTAGAATGTTACGGACAATAATTAATAATTAATCAAAATGATTATCCGGCAGTTACGAATTTCAAATATAAATCAATGTACCTGTATTTAACATAAATTCGTTAATGGTTTGTTTATGGTACGATCACCAGTCATTTTTTATTAATTCTTTTATTCGATTTCACTTATCTATCTAATTACAATATTGTTTTTAAGAATTTGTAAATGAACAATTAAGTCTTTGGAACTTTTTTTTGTTATTTAATGTGTCTCCATTTAATTTTTCGTAGTCATGACAACGCCTAATAAAAGCCACCTTGATTTAATTTGAAAATAAATGTATTTACCACTGATCTCTATATATATAGATAGCGGATCCTTATGGGAAAAATTAAACAAAATAGGTCAAAATCAGCGCCCCACACGAGTGGTGGAAGAACTACATTGAATAAAGAACGCATGTGAAAAGCGACAAAGACATATATTTTCTGACAATTTACTGTCAACAAATTATAAGCTACATTTTAGTTACTCTCTCACTCACGAGTGGCGCTGAAGATTCCGCTATTGGCGTTAATGGCGGACTACAGTATCACCTATCCATATCTATAGAGATCAGTGGTATTTACATATAGTATCAAATTGTTGTCAGAGCAACCAAAATTTATTCCCCCACTACTAAACCGTTGAAATTTAATGCGTTTAATGCACTGTATATATATATATATATATATATAGTACCTGGTTGACCGAGCTTTGCTCGTGTTTTTGTTTTTGGTAGAACGTGTTTTTTGAAAATTATATTTAGTATAAATTGCATACTGATGAAATATGAATAATGTTCTTCGATTTTTCCGACATAATAATAAAAGAACTATAAACTGGCTATTCAAATAAAAAACACGAGTGTAGGTAATAAGTTTATACATATTTTAGTCATTAAAGTTTTTTAATAATGTAATAGGGTCTTAAGCTTAAGCAAACACTTCCTTCCACACTATATTCCGGGTACGATGAGGATTTTCATTTGAAAGATTGACTTTTAACGCAGTTGGTCACTTGACTCTCGAAAAGGCGACGTATGCCTTGCTTGAAGACCGGACTGGACTTTAAGTCAACCCCAACAGATTCAAAAGTTTGCCCTTGGGATTTAAGGACAGTCATGGCAAAAGCAGATCTAACGGGAAATTGGTGGCGCTGCATGGTGCATCCCAGTTGTCCTTTTGACAAGTCAACTCGAATGATCACGAGGGAATGGGTACGAAGTAAACGTGATCGAATGGGAACGAAGACCAATAGTGTGGACTGGAAAAAGAAATCTTTGTTCCTTGCTATTTATTTTTTTTGCAATCGTACCCAATTCTTTCGTGATCGATCGATAGATGTGTGGACGGGAGCTTAAAAAGTACCCGAACGAAACAATGCGATAAAGGACTTCCGACATATCACCAATGGATTCCTTTCGCAGTCCCTCGAATCGGTGTAGGGAATCCTTTACCCGTTTACCTAACAGGTAAAATTCCCTTTTGTGCTTTACTATTTTCTTTATTTCTGTCGATGTTGTTCTTTTACTATCCAAAATTTTCCCGATTATGTTGTTCACGTTTCTTTGGCCTCTATTACCTTCGACTTTTTGTTTCTCATACGCTCTTGACTGGTACATGGTTTTCCTTTTTTTTCTGTAAATTGCCCCAACCAACTTAACTGTCGTTCAATAAATTCATTATACGATTTTGTTCGTCTGAGTATTTCATCTTGATAGTATGCAGTTTACTCTTCGGTGTTAGGAATCTCATGCGTATGTTACTATTTTCTTGACTATTTACAGCATTCATTAGCAAAAGCATAAACTGCAATTTCTACTTTCCGAAGGTTTTTTATACCCCATGAATATAGCTTATCTTTTACTACATAGTTGTTTATCACTTCATACTAATCTTTCCTTGAGGCTGCTCCATCATATTTGCATTGCTTCGGACTATGTCAAAGGTATGCTAGTCCAGATGCTGTATGCTGCGCCCTTTTCTGTAATCGTTATGTTACTGAGATGCTGGTTTTGACTCAGGACCACCCTAAAAGCAGGACTAAATGGGCCCACTGTGGCGTCAATTTTGCTTGTACTCATATCATTTTGACGACTGGGAGACCAGAGACTTTGTATTTTTATTTGCTGATTGGTAAAATCGTCCTGGAACTTTCGCAAAAGTTTACCGGTTACCCCGAATCCTGCTTACTCTCTGTGTATTTTCTTATGATGGCAGGAGCATTATTGTTAGTAGCCCATGAGCACCTGCCAAATTCTTGCGGGCGGCCCAATTTCGACAATAATTCTGAGTTTCGTTTCCAATACCAATAATTTCTTCATGGCCTGATGTTTTACAATCCTTCAAGTTCTTCTTTTGCGATAACGTTATCATCAACATCCTCACTTTTCTATATTGTGTTCCCATCTGCACTGTTTTGTTCTTGAGGTTTTTAAGCAGTGAACGGCTTTGACAGTTTATAACTCAGCGACTATCCGACACAGTAAACAAAACCCGTCCGTTCCACATCCTCTCGCCCACCTTGGTCGGCAAAATCCATGAAACAACTGCTATGTTTACTTTTGTTTCATTTTGACCATGATTTCTTCGCTTTCAAGTATCCCAGCCAACCATCTTAGCAATTACCTGAGTGATCGGTGGCCATATCTACGAGCATAGCCTACCCATTTTTTCTATGGTCATTTGCTGGAACTCAACGCTTGATTTTGCTTTCATATCGGTTATATGATTTACTTGGTTCCGTTAGTATTATTATGAATTTAGTCCTATTCTATATTTTAAGTTATCTTGACGTTTTCTGTGCATACATTGCTTATAGATATAATGTAGAGCGCATTTGAACGTCTTTTAATATTCAGTTATTAATGGAGCTATCGATTGCATTCCTGAACGAAGGAAAGTCCTATCCTAGGTCTAATACAGAGTAAATACGTCTCAAATTGTAAAAAAGACAGAGCTTCATTTGAAATATGATTAGATACATAGAACGATTACAAAATGTTAATTCCATCATATACCTGTGTTTGATACCTCCGAAACGCTAGGAATCGTTATTTCTCGTGTCAAACTACGTCCTACCTCTGTCATGTTTCAAGTAATCTTGATGATTTTGATGTATACATTGCATAAGATATAATGTACAGCGCATTTGAACGTCTTTTAATATTCAGTTATTGATCGGAGCTATCGATTGAATTGCCTGAACGAAGCAAAGTCTCAGCCTAGCGTCTAATACAGAGTAACTACGTCTCAAATCGTAAAAAGGACGGAGCTCCACTTGGAATGTGATTGGATGCATGGAACAATTACAAAGTTTAATACCGTCGTATACCTGCATTGATAGAAATAATTGAAATATAGATGTAGGACGTAATTCGACACGGAAAGGAACAATTCAAACGTAGGAGGTATCAAACACGGATATATGATGGAATCAAGTTATATAATCGTTGTATGTATCTAATTATATTCAGATGATTGTGTCTTCACAATTTGAGACATATATATATAGACCTCATAGAGTTCACAATATTATGTATACGTTCAGGGTGTGACACGTTGGCATTGTCATCATTATAACGCAGAGTTCGACTGTATTCAATGTTCAGTAAAGAACGATTTTTTGATTTATACCCAACTAGGTTTATTTTTACTTTGCATGCATATTAAGAGATTCGTAGAGCAGTGAACTGTAAAAAAAACACATCAACATCGAGAGAAAAAAAGGTCAGATTATTTATTAATCCAATTATCGTTCAAATTACGTTACTTTAGAAAATTAAATTAAGCATAAATTTATACGTATTTGTCAACAACAGATAAAAATTATGAATATACATTTTTTTTTGTAGAAGCTGGAATTAAAATGAAAAACTTGTGTCTAACTTTCTAAACATCTTCTCATCTAATGTTATTTTTGTCTCAACTGAAAGATTCGTGAAATATTGCGGAAGTAATTAGACCGAAAAAAAGTTGTAGTCGGATAAGCAACAAAATAAATAATCGTCACTATTCACTACGAGTCTCGATCTTGATGTCTATCTCCACTTTAGGAATTTTTGTTTGTGTTCGGTGAATGAAAATTAAGGACGGAAAATACCAATTCGAATTTACAAGGAATATCACAAAATTGGATACGTGTAAGAAGCCATAGCAATACATTGGCAATGGTTATGTTGTTTTGTCTACTAGTAGCATATTGTATTGTCTAACTGAATAGGATCTAAAACTCAATAAACCCTATCAGTATTGATAATTACTGTAAATGGTTTAAAACC
>JAPTHL010000123.1:0-97550 GCA_028455855.1 Meloe dianella
CTTTAGCGCTACATTTACAGGCCGCCATTAATTCTTTTTTATTTTAGCGCTACATTTACGCAAACCGCCATTTTGAGACACTTCTAGGGACTTTTTAGGGAATTTTCACGATTTTTAAATTTAGGTTGGTACTGACCACACTGCTTTCCCCCACCAGTTACTATTCTTTGTCCCCTACAGCTTAGGCAATCAGCTATTCACTTCAAAATCAATTTCAAAGACAGTGCAAAATAGGTAGGCAACCAGATATTCACTTCAATGCAAAATAGGTATGCAACCAGATATACGTAAACTGCACATTGCACTGTCCCAGAACCCCGGCACATTTTGTCTTCGAACCGCCATATCTATACTACTAGCAACAACAGCTACAACGACACCTACAGTCCCTATTGCGGATGATATTAAGTTAGGATGTAATTTTGGAGCTTATCTTTCCGATTCAATTTCATACGAATTAAATGGAAAGGAAATTGAGAAAGTCCGTGATGTAGGAACATCTACAGCAATCAAAGGTTTACTTTGTTACAATCATGATGAAAATAAAATATTAGAAACGGCTGGTTGGTGTCCTGATAGTGGAAATGTTGTAACCCTAGCTTCAGACAACAATTCTGTCAATCTAAGAATTCCATTATCATTTTTATTTACCGTTTTCCACGACTATAAAATGATTATCAATGGAAAACACAAGATTTGTTTAGTACGTAGTCGTACTGATGAAACTTGTTATTTTAGCAGTTGTACAAAAAGAGCTTTAATTAAAATAGAAGATTTATGTTTAAAAGTAAAACATATCTATCCAAATGATCAAGCAAAATTGCATCTTTTAATTCAAATGAATAAAAACATTCCAATTCAAATTAGATTCAGAAATTGGGAATTTCTTGAGTTACCATCAATGAGACAAGCTAAAAAGATATGAATGTTAAAACAACTACGAATTTAGAACGACCACAGTATGTTATTGTAGCATTTCAATCAGATCGAAAGGATAATGCAAAGAAAGAAATTACAAAATTTGATCATGTTAATATTACTTATCTTCGTCTGTGGTTGAATTCTCAATGTTATCCATATGAAAATCAAAATTTTGATTTCTCAAAAAATGAATATACTGAAGCTTTTCAGGCTTTTGTTGATTTCCATGCGAATTTTAATAATAGAAACTGGTCATCTTCAATAACCACCTATACAAATGTTAAAGAAAAATCGAACTTTGTAATCGATTGTTCAAAACAAAATGAAGCTGTCCAATCATTGACAGTTGATGTAAAGTTAGAATTTAAAGCAAATTCTAATTTTCCCGAAACAACAAGGGCGTATTGCATTATTGTACATGATAAATTATTTCAATATTACCAGTTGACTGGCATGGTGAAAAATATTATTCATAAAAGTGTGATAGTATTGGAAAAACAAACATATAATAAGTCTAATTGATTATATTTAAACAATATTATTGATTAGTTGAGAAATAAACGTAAAAAATTTGAAACTGTTAAGCGTGAAATTGTTTTACAATAGATGATTAAATTTAAAAATATTGACTATATTTTAAAAATATTATTGATTAGTTGTGAAATAAACGTAAAAAAATATGATTAAATTTCAAAATATTGATTTTTTATCAATAAATGCTTAAATTTAAAAATATTAAAAATACTAATTAGTTGTGAAACATATAATAAGTCTAATTGATTATATTTAAGATAATATTAAAGAAAGATTGATTAGTTGTGAAATAAACGTAAAAAGTGTTTAAATTGTTAGGTATTAGATTTTTTTAGAATAAATGATTGAATTTATAAATATTAAAAACATTGATTATCTGTGAAATAATAGTAATAAATGATTAAACTTAAGAAATATTAAAAAATATTGATTTGATGTGAAATCCATGTAATAAATGTTTAAATTTAAATTGTTAGTTATTAAAACTTGAAATAAACGTCATAAATGCTTAAATTTAAAAATATTAAAAATACTAATTAGTTGTGAAACATATAATAAGTCTAATTGATTATATTTAAGATAATATTAAAGAAAGATTGATTAGTTGTGAAATAAACGTAAAAAGTGTTTAAATTGTAAGGTATTAGATTTTTTTACAATAAATGATTGAATTTATAAATATTAAAAACATTGATTATCTGTGAAATAATAGTAATAAATGATTAAACTTAAGAAATATTAAAAAATATTGATTTGATGTGAAATCCATGTAATAAATGTTTAAATTTAAATTGTTAGTTATTAAAACTTGAAATAAACGTCATAAATGATTAAATTTAAAAATATTAAAAATATTGATTTGATGTGAAATAAAGGAAATAAATGATTAAATTTAAAAGTATTAAAGACATTGATTATCTGTGAAATAAACGTAATAAATGAATAAATTTAAACTGTTGGTTATTAAAATTTGAAATAAACGTAATACATGATTAAATTTAAAAATACTAAAAACTTTGATTTGATGTAAAATAAACGTAATAAATGTTTAAATTGTTAGTTATTAAATTTTTTTTATATTCCATATAATTTTCAATTCCAATTTTTCCATAATTAATTTACATTGATTGATACCATTTATTCCCTGTTGACTTCTATCTGCTATAACCATACCATCTTCAATTTTCTTGAACGCAAACCATTTATTTTTTCCACCACCTACAATACCATTAATTTCAAAAAATTATAATTATTATTGAAAATTTATATTTACCTGTAATTTCAATATAGCCAACATCAACATCTAGTTTGGTTCCGATACTCACTGTTTTAAAGAAATGTTTATTACCAATTTTAAATTTTAAATAGACGAACTCTTCTTCATATTTGACGCTGTATAGTTCGATCAAATCAATGTCTTCATCAATATCAAGTTTCAATTGTAATATTGAGTTTTTACATTGTAGTGACTATTCCAACAAACAATTGAAATTTACACAACTCTTCTTGTTTACGTTTATTTCACAACTAATCCACTTTATATTTTCTCCACTAAATTTATAGTTCACACCCAAATTTAATTATCACAAAACTATATCTTTTGTTTACAAAAATATAAAATCCACAAAACCACCAAAACATATCTTTTTGTAAAATATAAAAACCGCCAAAACATATCTTTTCGCAAAATATAAAAAAACCACAGTTAGAATTTCTTATCTATAAAAACAATAAATCACACATAGACAACAATAAAAAAATTCGATCAATCACAATTATCAATTATCATTTCATAATTTATTCATTAACAAACTACAAAAAAACCCAAATCAATAAGTTCTCAATAAAGATTTTTCCAATTTTATAAACGTCATTAAAAATTTATCAAAAAACAAAAAAATGTGATTCCTGATAAAAACCAAAATTTTAAAACTTAGATTATATATTTAACAAAAACATTTCTTTTTTCAAAAACTACAATGAACATCCTGATGAACATTTACATATAGCGTGTTCCAGTAAATTTTCCAAAACTAATAGCAAAGAAATTCCGTTCATTATGTCTTAATTATCCCTATGTAATTTGTGTTTGAAAAAACTTATTGAAAGCATTCAAATCGATAATTTGTCACTCATTACAATTTTCCAAAAACTACCGAAAATAATTGTCTACGATCTGATGAGAAAATTTAAAGAAGTGAAATGGAGAACCATCAAAATTAATCTTGAAGACATTAATGATGGATACACAGAAATATTTGAGAAATTCCATACCATGAAATCATCTCATTAGATAATTTTGCATTTGATGAACAAATAATATGTGAGAAATTATAAAAAATCTCATATCATTAATGTGTTACACGGTCATCAATGTCTTTACATGTAAGAAGCTATAATTCATGGTGTTGTTTTTGTATAAAAACAGCTCTTTTCACAATTAGATCATACAAATTGTGTTGTCAATTGGTTCATAGAAAATTAGTTACACATATTAAATTTAACGCCTCATCATCATCATTATCATCTTCAGACGATAATATATAAATAAAAGTTATAATTACTACATTCAAACCTTTGAATCAAATAAAAATTATTCTGTGTATTAATATAATTAAGGGATACTAGGTGTATTGCTAAATTTCTTTTATTTGCGTTTGCGATTTTTATGACATCCGTATTCATAAACCACTATATATATTTTTAATTTTCATGATGGTTAGTTTTAGTCTCAACGACATAGTGACAATTAGTTAGAAAATAAGATTTTTTATATTGTTTTTAAAAAATGAACAAGGTATTATTAATTTTTTACTTTTTTAAAAACAATAATTTTTATGAATTTTTTCATAGTTTAATAATATATTAAAAAGACTAACAACAACAACAATAACAACAATAACAACAACAACAACAACAAGATCAACAACAACAAAAAATAATCATAATCATAAAGGTAGATCCGATTTTAAAATTTTTCTTCTTTTGAATTTATATTATTTTCAGATGAAAATAATACGACGTCATCATGTAGACTCCGTACACATCATTCACATAGCTCGCTATTCGCTCCGGGAGAAACCCATCGCCGCGCCATTCGTGGCGAAAAAAATAACTTCACTCCCAGTTTTAATGCATGTAAACATTGGGCATTTGAGATAAAAAAAATATTATTTAAATAATTATTAGTTATAAGCAAAAATAACAGTTGTCAATTATAGTTTATTTTTACTATCAATAAATTAGTAAAAAAAATTGAAAAAAAAATTTTCTGGTAGAAAAATAAACGACTAAAGGGGGCGTATGGTGTTCTACCTGAATAAATCCTACTATGAATAAAATTGTGAAAATTGGTTTTGAAAAAATCACTCATTCAATTAATTTTAAGAAACAAAAAGTTGTGAATGGTAAAAAATTGAGCGAAGTGAATGTGGTTGATGTAGAAGAATTAAGAAATCAAAATCAACTCATAAAAATAAGATGTAAAGTTTTTAAGCAGACGAATGTTACAGATCCTCCATACAAAGTTGAGTTGGAAGTAAGTAAAATTATAATAATTTCAAATGAAAATTTAATAATACGCTAATTACAATATGATTCTTTCAGTTAAATGCAGCTAGACACGTCATAAAAAGAAGTTGCACGTGCGTGTCTCAAGCATGTGGGAAATGTAAGCATATTTATGCACTAATTGATTTTATTAATGAAGACACTGGCGAATCGAAGACTTCTGCAGAACAAAATTGGGGTAAACCCTTAACTAGTCAGCTTGTAAAAGAAATTTTTGCAAAACCATTACTCATCACTGATGATTTCATTTTAAAAAAGAGTTATGGGCCTGTTTACGGTGTTGACTCTTCAGAATTAGATGAAATAAATTGTTCATTTTGATATGTTTTAAAATATGAGAAGGATTTCTCAATGAGAACATCTGCCAGAATGTTCGTGGAAGATTTATGTGATGATGCCGTGAATGATGTACAAAAAAGTGTAGCTGAAAATGTGATTGCTAATTTAATCCAAAAATCAAAGGAAGCAAAACCTTATTCACGCAATATAATTTTTAATGATGTTAAACTTTATGATTATTACAATCATTATGTTAAGATGTACAATTACCAAATATTAACTTTATGTTTGAATACCGTAAAGCAGAGTGAATCACAAGAGTGGTTTTTTACGAGAAAAAATCGAATCAGTGCTTCCCAAAAGGCACACTCCATTAAAACTAGCAAAAAAAAATTACAGTAGTACTTTGGCAGATAATTTAGTAAATGGTTCTAAACCAACGACAAAAGCAATGGAGTATGGTATAAAAAATGAGAAAAAGGCTGTTGAAGCATACATGAAACAATTTGATGTCGATGCAGTATCAATTGGCTTATTTGTTAAGCCATTTCAATCATGGCTGTGTGCCAGTGTTGATGGCATAGTCGTTAAAAATGGTGAAGTCATGAAAGTTTTGGAAATTAAGTGTCCTGCCACGTGTTCATCAAAACCAATATTCGATGAAAAAGCGAATAGCTTTAACGTAAAATATGTAGAATTAAGAGAAAATCAAGCTAGTCTTAAAAAAAGTCACATTTATTACACTCAGTGTCAAGTCCAAATGTATGTTGTTGGTTTGAATTTATGTGATTTATTTATTTGGTCACCGAAGGAGTCTGATGTAATAACTTTGAAAAGAGATGAACAAGTTTTAGCTAGTCTTATTCCAAAACTAAAACTTTTTTATTTCCATCACTATTTGAAGGCCTTAGTCAAAAGTCAAAAAGAAAATATCGTATAAATAATTTAAAAATAACTTTATATTCTCATTACTTATTTATTTAAAATTATAATGTGTGCCTTACATGTTATTATAAAATGTTATAACTAATTATTTGTTAAATTTTTAATTAATTAATATTAAATAAATTTTATAAGTTTTTCGTAATAGTTTTACTGATCAAATTACCTTCACTTTCTATTTCTTCATTAACTTTAATTATTGGTGGTTGTAAGTTAACTAAAACGCAGCACATAAATACTATTGCATCACTATACGGTAATAAGTCAATTGTAAATTTATCAACGATTTTGGAAGTGCGAATCCTTTGCATAATTCTTTCAATATGAATTCTGACACTTGCTACTTGGTATGTTTCTTCCACTTGTTCTGCTGTATACGTTTTATTATATAAAAAAGGTGGCATAACCATTAATATTCCTTTCCCATCTTCATCAAGAGCAGTTTTGATTTGGGGAAACCCTTTATCAGCGAGTACCAAGTCTCCAGGTTCGAGCAAACCCAAAAAACCACAAGTACTTGTTATTTGTGAATCTGTAGATTTACCACCATAACAGCGTGAAATAAAAGATATGTATCCAGACGGAGTACAACCGACTAAGACTTTCAAGCGGAATCCTTTTTTGTATCGAGAATAAAACTGGACTCGGTGTTTAATTTTTGATGGCTGTTCAACGTGAAACTCGGTACAATCAATGATTACTCTACAATTTTTGCACGAGTCCATGAACACATCAGGCATCATTGAACGAATTGTCTCCTTAGATGGCCATGTAACAAAATTTTTACATGAACCAGCTAAATATACCAGAGTTTCTGTAAAAATCGTTGATATTGTGGTTCGATGCAGCCTAAACAAAGCACCTAAAGCCGTAAATGTTAAACCAGTTCTCATTTTCATTAAAAAAATGAAAAGACGATCTTCCATTGATACTTTTTGTCGATTATCAAATTTTTGTCTCAATAATATTTTCAATAAAAGTTTAAATGTTTCAAGGCTAACTCCACATAGAACACGTACTTCGTCAATCGCATCTTTCACTGATGAGTAGCCATGAAATCCTGTTTTACATGCTTCAGGAGGTTTAAAAGTGTCACTTATGCTTGGATTAGGGTTTCTTTTATCTTTTCGTGGTATGTATATTTGTGTTTCAGCATCACAAAAATTTAAATTTCGATGGTTTATGCAAATAAAAATGGTATTGTTTTTGTAAAAATTTTCGGTTTTCAAGTTGCTTGGTTGCAAGGCGCAGGATTTTCATCTTGGAGATTCTCATCTTGGGAATTTAAATTTGTCAATAAATTTCGACCCCTGAACACTTTTGAATTTTCAATACTTGACTTACAAACACCTGAATTTTGCATTCTCCTTTTTATACATCTTTAAAACCTAACAAAAATTTTTTAAATAATAACTGTACATATGAAATATTATTCTATTATGTTTTTAAATAAAATTAGTTACCGATTAACTGAAGACGTAGCTTTTTTCACTGTTTTTGTTGAGTACTCGAATACAGTGGGAATGTAACTGGGGCTTTCTGGATGATCTGACTTTTTACCTCCAGCAAAATGAAAACTACAAATTCTACTCCGTTTCTTTGGAATCCAAGGCCACTGCCATCTTTATACCTACCAGGCCGTCAGATTCAAATGATGACGTCACGAAAAGAGTCAATTGATTAAAATTCGCGGGAGCCAAAAATTTCAATTTGAATGAAATAATTACTCGATAAAAAAATAAATTTATATTATACTTAATAACCTACAACAAATTGAATTGAATCACTTAATTTTTTTGCATAAGTATAAGTAAATACATTATGAATTTTTAAATACATTCAATTTTCTTTTTTACCAGAACTCGTACATGATTCTTGAGTTGAATTTGTTTTTATTTTTGCATAATTATTCATAAAAATATTAATCCAAGTATTTATTACTTTATCAAAAATCTGACCATAGGATCTTCCACACGAACAACAGGTGTTATCATTATTAACATCAAAAATTTCAAAAAGCAACGATTTTAATACACCTTTTTTATTTATTGTTTTCATAAACATATTTTGATATGCTTCGGATATCACAGTTTGAAACAATTGATATGTATTTAAAGCAATGTCAAATGAAAAATTTGTGGGGAATTTTAGTCCACCACGATTTAACTTTTTAAAATACTCATTATTATCCCAATCTAATTCATAATCAATTTGTTTTTGAGTTATTAATAAATCTCTACAGAATGAACAATTGCACTTTTCAGACACTTTATATCCAACATAACCAGCTATAAAAATTAACGTTTCAATAGTGTTACTCTCTATTTGAGTATGATTATATTCTTCTATAATTGTTTGACTATTTTCTAAAAAGGATGTATCAATAATATTGTACTCATCATCTTGAGATGCATTTAAACTTTCAATAATTTGTTTAACATTGAGTTTGTCCAAATTTAATTTCAACAAACTTCTAACTTCAATCTTTCTGATTCAATTATTTGCTGAACCGATATATTATAATTACAACCACTCATTTTACGGTATTGACCAAATCTTCTTTCAAGCACGTCTGTCTGGAAAACACCCAACATTACATATGAGAATTTCATATTATTTAAAAGATAATCAATCAATTGAACTAAAGCATCACATGTGTTCAACAGGGCACTATATGTTTCTGAGCTGAGCTTCCCTGATCGTTTTGGCTAATCTAATATTAATAGATCTTCCCAATTTTTAAGCCATACAATAAATGATTTTAAATATCGAACACTTTCTTGCTCCATACTCCGAATTGGATCTGCAAAGTACTGACGTAAACGTCTGCCTTTTTCAGGATGTTTAACATTTACAATCAACCACCATCGATGTATGATATTTAAAAATTCTTTTGCATCATTTGAATTCATAGCAGCAATAGTTTTTTCATCGAATATTTTCAAGACCAATTTTACATTTTGACGTTCTAAATTATTTGGATAACAAACTTTATGTGAAAGACCAGGAGCTTGCTTGATCAACGCAAATTTTTCATTGTCATATAAATCAACTATTTCTTGAAACTTAGCAGTTTTAATATCTGTTAGATTACTAAATGATGGAAATACAAATGTTTTAGATTTTTCATTTAACCAATTATTTCTTATATTTTTCAGCAAATGTACTGTGTCGAACATTAGAAATATTCTTTTCTGTTCATCAAACGGATTCATAATTGAAGGACTAATTTTTCCTCCACAAAGTTCTCTAAATAACTTCACATTTACTTTATTGTTGTCAGAAATAATACTGACTACTTCAAAACCGCAATCACTCAATAATTTAATAACTTTCATGGTTGCTTCATAAAGAAATTTACCATCTATATTTTTAACAGGAAATAGCGCTGCTATATCTTTATTTGAAGATAGAAGCGACTTTATCATAAATGCTTGAACCGTGGTCGCAGCTTGAAAAATCTCTGAATTGCTTGCTCCTCCTATGAGGTGATTTGCAGAATAACTTATTTTCGGTTTTACATATATTTCATCGATTAAAAGACAAACTTTTCTCTCATATTCTTGTAACGTATCAGTTTTTCTTTGTAAATACATTTTTAACGACTCATTAATATCACAATTTATATTAGTTGCGTTAAATGATTTTAAATAAGTAGGATTTGGTAGAGTCAATAAGTTTTGTTCTCTTAAAATTTATAGGCACTAGGAAAAGTGGCTGAAAACATGTAGGTAAACATCAACAAATCAGTAGAGTATTTTGGTTTTTTCGAAAATAATAATGTTAACTGTCCGCAAATAAATTTTAGAATGTTACCAAGATCCTCATCCTCGTCTAATTCAGCTAAATATTCAGTTAGTAATTTATGAGCTTCATTAATCTTATTATATATGATTTGATTATTTTCTAAATTATCAATTGCATTCAAAAGATTTTCGAGTTTACTGTATGAATTACACAAGCCTTCAGAACCCAAAATGTATTTAAATTGAGAAACAGGCATTTCTCGTCCATTTGACATCAATTTGAGGTTCAAATTATTGTCTACAATTACCGAGTATTGTAGTACAGGTATATCATCTATGTTAATTTTGAAAAAATAAACATAATTGTCTTTTTGTTTAACTATCCACTCCCGTGTATTAATTTTATTTTTATTTATTCTGTCGATTATTTCCTGTAAATTGTTAATTGTATCAGAAGCTAACCAATCATTGTATTTTTTATTTTCCCTTTCAATGAATAACAATTTTCTATCTTCAGGATTATTTCGTTCAGGGCGGGGATGTCTTGGACAAGTATTTAGGTAGATCAGGAAACAGTGATGGATAGGCATCAGGTGTTAAAGTAATTTTACTTCTGGAACTATTAATTCCGAACCTATAAAAAAAGGTAAAAAAGGTAAAGATAACGTTTGGGAACATGAACTTATTTATAAATTCTCATTTGGAATAGTAATCATTGTATACCGTCTGGCCTTATCATGCGATGTTCTCTAATTATAAATTTTTCTTCAAAATGCTTAATGCATATGCCAGTATTTCTTGTTATTTCAAAATCAACTCGAGGAATTTTCTGTTTCCACAGAGTTTTCGTAGGATCTTGTACAGGAAATGAAAAAATAGGTACATAGGTTTCACCAGGGACAGCATTGGATCGGCAACTGGGTACACAACAATGTTCGGCATTTTCTAATAAATAAAACATATTACATCCCATTTACTATTTACTTATTTACTCTGAGAAGCTACATACATATTGTTCAAAAGTTTTCCGAAAGAAAGAAAATAAATTTAAAAAAAAGCAACAAAAAACAATAAAAAACATGAAACCTAACCTAACCTAAATAAACAATTTCACACAAAATTAGACACTAATCAACAAGTTTAAAAAAATAATATCACTCAATAAGAATAAACAGTTCAAAGTTATCAATAACACTGTTAAAAATAAATAATGACTATATTTTTGGAAAAAATATCTTTTTAAATGTATTTCTAAATATTTCAAACGTTTGACTCTTGTGGTGACGTCACACAATAAAACAATTGCAATATGACGGCCTGGTAGGTATAAAGATGGCAGTGCCAAGGCGATCCATCTGTTCTATAATTTTTTATTAAAATAATATAAACATAAATATTATTGGCTATTAAATTTTTTACCGAATATCACAAAAATTAGTTATATAAATATACTATTTTTAGGTTTTGCACTTACTCCAAATTTTTCAATGCTTTTAACCACACTTCACGCTTTTCAACCTTATGTGGATAGTTTTGGTTATTTGATGGAAAACTATAAAATTCATATTTACAATTCCTGTTCGTATTGTTACAATTTTTTACGCAGCACTTCAAAATTTCTTTTGGACTAGATGAATTTATTTATACACTTTTGTAAGCTCAAACTAATTAAATAAACACTTTTTTATTTCACTAAAATACGCGTAAATGCATACAGACATATGTTTACTAATGACGTAAACTGGGTGTGAAGTTCTCAAAAGCGTCACCTATGGCGCTGAGGTGGTTTCCCTCAGAGCGAATATAGATACATGCAGTCGATGTGTTACGAAGTCTTATTTACTTTTATTATCATAAACTTTTGCAATATGGTCACCTCTCAACTACAATCGAATATCATTCTCCTTATCATATTCATCAGACATTGTCATCTTGAATTGTCATTCTTCCATATAACAGCTCTCGGAATAGCTGTGTCTATAACAATTTTTGTATGCCATATTCAAAATAATCAAAAATTATGTGTGAAATTGATGAATTTAAACTTGTGTTGTCCGTAGTTCACATCAAAGCTTTCAAAATAGAGAATCTTAAGATATTTATAGTCGCTTTAATTCAAAATAATCAACAATATTGAGCAAAGCCGATGTATCGAAACGAATTTTGTCAGTAATTTACATCAGTTCGAAAATATCAAATGTATTGATCAACATTGCAAGATTTACACTTGGCTTACCTTTAGCACAAATAAAATCTATCAAAATTGCTCTGTTTATGGAAATTGTTGTCGTTTGAATTCGACATAATCAAAATTATCAAACAAAACCAATAGATTTAGACGTATTTTGACCGTAATTTACTTCAAAATATAGCCGAAAGGATCAATTAAATCGAGCAAAACTGATAGATTTAGACCTGATTTGTCAATAGTTACTATCAAAACTCCCGAAATGGTGCTGCTTATGACAATGTTTGCCGTTTATATTCGAAATAAAAAGGAATTTTAAAAAAACCGATAGACTTAAACGTAGTTTTCATCAAAACTGTCTAACTAATGCGGTTTAATCTAATATTAAGTAATGAAAAAATTCAAGTAGTATTGGCATACATAAATATACAATAATCCAAAGGCAATAAATTTTTATCCGCATTTTTCCATTAGTTATGCATTTGCTAATTAACAACTTTTTCAGAATTGAATATTAAAATAAAAAACCCTAGGATTTTTTCCACTTGGTGGAGTTATTCTTAAGAGGCATGAAAATAGATTCCCGTTGGAAAAATTTAAAAATTTTAATTTTCCACTTTTTTATTAACAATCGAATATATGGAAAAATTAAAAATTTTTTTAATTTATTGTTTCTTAAATACGTAATTCTATAATAAAAACAGCCATGTGTTATTTTTTATGGGAAATATTTTTTTTCTATTTTTTATATAACATTTAATATTATTATGTCTTAAAACTTGTCATTTTCCTTCGCTCTTTTCGACTGTTAATAAAAAAGTGGAAAATTAAATGTTTTAAATTTTTCCACCGGGGATCTATTTCCATGCCTCTTAAGAATAACTCCACCAAGTGGAACAAATCCTAGGGTTGTAGTTCAATAATAATCGGGTTTTTTATTTTAATATTCAATTCTGAAAAAGTTGTTAATTAGCAAATGCATAACTAATGGAAACATGCGGATAAGAAATTTTTGCCTATGGATTATTGTTTATTTATGTATTCCAATACTACTTGAATTTTTTCATTACTTAATGTTCATATTTAATAAGTTAAAACGATTTTTATTGTTACCGTGTCTGAGTGACGAAGCGCGCGCGGAAGCCAGACTACCCGTTTTTACCTCCATTTTCAGGGCCCTGCAAAACTTATAAATATTGGAGGTACAGTTGCGGAAGTCGAGACTTTTTCATAGGAAATTTTTTCAATTTCAAATATGTTTGTTAGTTTTTGAGATATTTGAAAAAAACAAAACCCCTAGTTTTTTTTTAATAAATTGTTTATAACTTTTGCAATTTCTTTGGGCCCCATTTGGGACCTTTCCTTAAACTTTCTACATAATTTTCCGAATCCAATGACACCTTGATCGTAATTTTCGGTGAATATACAAAATTTTTATGAAAAATGGTACATGTTGACTACACTAACATACATAGCGAAATTGATAGATTCAGACGCGTTATGGCAGTAGTTTTTATCAAGACCATCCAAATAGCGCTGTTTATTTCCATATTTGTAGTTCATATTAGAAATAATCAAATAAGTCGTGCAAAATAATAAATTTAACCATGTTGGCTCAGTAAATTACATCAAACCTCTCAAAATAGCGCTGTTGATGACAATATCTGTAATTTCAATTCGAAATAATCAAATATATCAAGCAAAACCGATAGGTTCAAGATACGGCTGCTGATGACAATTTTTGTCGCTCATATTCGAGATAATCAAATATATCGACCAAAATTAATAGATTTAGATGTGTATTGTCGGTAGTTCACATCAAAACTCTCAAAGTAGTTCTGCTTATGACAATATTTGTCGTATCAATTCTATATAAAAAAAAATTCATTGCAAATCCTCTAGACTTAGACGTATTTTGTCAGTAGTTCATATCAATTCTCCCTAAATGGTACTGATTTGTAAATCTTATCTGTCCAAATGAGAGACTATCCATTATAACTTGCAAATCAATAGATTTTCACGTAAGCTTACATCAAATCTCTCTAAATAGTACTGATTAAATGTTTAAATTAGTAATTATGCGACTAAACTTGCGAGTTGATAAATTTAAACGTAATTTGTCAGAAGCTTAAGTCGCCCGAGTAAAAATGAGTTTTAGACGCACATGGGATGCACTGTAGTCGCCACATTTTAAATTTCATTTAACGAAATATCCACATGGACACACTGGCTACGACGAGACATAAAAGATTCTACAGGGTCGCACCTTCGATGCCACATTTACTGTCTTCGACATTATCGCTTAGATTCTCGTAGATTGTGTGCGTCCCCCGTGCATCTATGTGGATACTTCAAGGGACTTTAAAAAATTTCGAAAGGAAAATTATGAAAGGATTTACTAGTTGTGCGCATGAATTGTTGTCGAGCACATCGTGTCAACATATTTCTCACCGTCGCTGCTTTAATTAATAACAGTCTTCAACTAAAACAAATAAAATTTACAATATTTGTGTAAAATTCATTTACAGCCGATAGAGAATATCTAGAATCTTTGAACGTGAATATATTTGGGCATATTATAAAAGAACAATATGCTGAAAATATCTTATCAAAAATGAAGGATTCAGCGAGATCGAAGAAATCATCGGCAGCTGCAAAAAAACAATTAATGAAAAAAATTGATGACGATATAGTTGCCCTACCATCTGTCACCAAAGCGGTTCAAGACACGACCAATAATACCAAAACAACTGATGAAACCTTACCATTCGCAAAAGAATGCGAAAATTGCAAGCAGCTGCTAGTGCATATGCAAAGAATGGAGAAATAATTCCGTCCTTGGTGCATCTATGTGGATCTTTCGTTTTATTGCTTGTGCGTCCACGGTGCGGCTGAAATTTATTCTACTGTTCCGTCGTTGGTGCGACCATGTGGATTTTTTTTGTGATGTCGAACGGTTCACTATGCAACCGTTGTGCGTCCGTGTGGATCCCTGGGTATATATTTGAACTGTGCAACCTCTGTGCGTCCGTGTACTTTTTTTTTTAAATTTTTAATTTTTACTCGGGCAGTTGTCCCTAAATGGTACACCTCAACAACTTTCACCTCCATAAATGCGGAATTATTCAAACTTGTAAATCAATGAATTTATAAGTATGTATTCAGTAGCTTATATCATTTCTCTCTAAAAGGTACTGACTAGCGCCTATGATGTGATTATATTCAATCATAATTTGTCAGAAGTTTAAATGAATACTCTCTAAATGGTATGAACATATGGTACAAATGGTACAAATTACATTTATATCTATCAATTCGCAAGTTGTTTGGTATAATTTCTCATTTAAAGACATAGAACCTTCCAGACAGCTGTATCTAGAGAAAGAGTTGATGTAAACTACTCACAACTTAAATATAAGTCTATTGATTTGACAATTATTCTGACTAATTTCTCATTTCAAGAATTAAAGTATTTTGAACGATACTATTCATAGAGATTTGATTTAAACTACTAACAATTACGTATGCATTGATCTATTTGCAAAATGTTTTGAAAAATTTCTAAAAATACTATTTAGAGAATATTGATATTAACCACCTACAAATTACGTATAAATCTATCAACTCGCGAGTTGTTTTGAGTAATTACTCATTTGAAGACACAAAACTCGTTCTACAGAATTATTTATAATTTTTTGATGCTAACCACTGACAATTCACCTTTGAACGTTTAGTAGATTATTTCTTCTTTACAAACGTAGATTTTGATAAACAGTAGTATTAGAGAGAATTTATGTAAGCTGCTGATAACATACGTATAATTCTATTGATTGACAAGTTATTCCGAGTTATTTATTATTTAAAGACGTAAAATTTTTTGAACAGGACTATTTAGAGATATTTGGTGTAAACTGCTGAATCCTTACGTATAAATCGATTAATCTGCAAGTTATTTTGAATAATTTCTTATTTCATGAAATAAACTCTTCTAAACTGTACTATTTATAGAGATTTTATATAAACTACTGACAAATACGTATACATTTATTAATTTGCAAGTTGATTTGAATAATTTCTCATTAAGGGACAAATTTGGTTAGACAGTACTATTTTGAAGGTTTGATGCTTTCTACTGCCAATTAACGTATAAATCCATCAATTTGCAAGTTTTATTAGATTATTTCTCATTTAAGACCATAAAATTATATAGTTATAAAGATTTGATGTATAGTGCTGACAGGTTACGTATAAATCTATCAACAAGCAAGTTGTTATGAATAATTGTTTATTTAAAGACATAAATTTGATGATGAATACTGACAATTCACGTACAAATATATCAATTTGCAAGTTTTAATAGATTATTTCTAATTTAAAAGCATAATTATTGTTAAACAGGAATGCTTAGAAAGTATTGACATAAACTTCTGACAAATTAGGTTTATATCTATCAACACGTAAGTTGTTTTACTAATATCTTACTTATAGACATACAATTCATTAAACAGTACTATTTAGAGAGATTTGATGCAAACTGCTGACAATTGATGTGTAAATCTATTGAATTGCAAGCAATTTCGAATAATTTCTTATTTTAGGGAATAAAGTCTTTTAAACAGTACTTTTTATAGAGATTTCATGTGAAGTGCTGACAAATACGTTTACATCCACCAGTTTGCGAGTTGAAATTTATTATTATTTATTTGAGAACATGAAATCAATAAATCAGCACTATCCAAGAAATTCACTGATTTGCAAGTTGTTTCGAATAACTTCTCATTTAGAGACATAAAATTTGGGAAAATATTTTGAAGATCTGCTGCTTACCACTGACAATTCACGTATAAATATATCAATTTGAAGTTTTAATAGATTAATTCTTATTTCAAAATATTAATTTTCTAAACAGTTCTATTTAGAAAGAATTGATATAAACTGCTGACAAATCAGGTATGAATCTATCAACTCTCAAGCTGTTTTGTATAATTTTACATTGAAAGACGTAAAACTTTTTAAACAGTATTATTTTTAGAGATTTGATTTAAACCACTGGTAAATACGAACACTTTTGTCGATTTGCTATGTGTTGTTAATAATTTCTCAAACGAAAACTTCAAATTTTATAAACAGTACTATATTGAAGATTTGATGCTTACCACTGACAATTCACGCATAAATCATTTCGCCAGTTTTAATAGATTCTTCTCATTTAAGAACATAAAATTTGTTATACAGTAATATTTAGAGAGAATTGATATAAACTACTGTTAATTCAGGTATAAATCTATTAACTCGCAATTTATTTCGACTATTTTCTCATTTAAAGCCATAAAATTTCTTAAGCAGTATTGTCTGGAAGATTTCATGCTTACCACTGACAATTCACATATAAATATATCAATTTGATGGTTTAATAGATTAATTCTTATTTCAACGTAAAAGTTTCTTGAGACAGTACCATTTAAAGGGTATCTGATATAAACTGCTGACGACCCATCTATGATCTATCACTCCCAAGTTGTTTGAATATTTTCTCATTTATAGACGTCAATTTTGTTACACAGTTCTATTTAGATGTATACTACTGACAACTTACGTACGAATCTATTATCTCGGAGATTGGCATGAATACTTCTCCATTTGTAGACATAGAACGTCTTACAATGAACTGATCATAGAGATTTGATGTAAACTGCTGGCAGCATACGTATAAATCTATTGTTTTGCAAGTTATTTTGTATAGTTTTTATTTTAAAGACCTAAAGTTTGCTAAACAGTACTATTTAGAGTAGATTGATACAAACTACTGACAGATAACGGATGAATCTATCAATTTGCAGGCTTAAATAGATTATTATTCATTTAAATACATAAGATTTGTTAAACTGTACTATTTATAGAGTAAGCTCACAATTTATTATAGATCAGTCAACTCGGCAGTCGTTAAGAATAATTTCTTGTTTGAAGAAATAAAATGTCTTTGTTTAATCTCGTAATTAAACAGATTTTTTTTATTTGATAATTATGATGACACTGATCTAATTAATATATAAGTCGTCATCATAACTTAATTGTAATACACATTTGTAATTGTCAGCATAACAGTTGCATTAATCGATTATTTATATATTATATAAAGGTCAAAACATTAAGAAATAATAAACAATAATACTAACGGATAATGCAACACAAATATGTAACTATGCTGAGTTCAATAGTTTTGTGTAATATTTGTTTGCATTCTTTATAATTGTTAATTGTTAATTAGGTTAAGTTTAATGTATATAAACCTTTTTAATTATTAATAAAATTCAGTATTTATCAGAAACTCTGGTAGTGCTCATTTGTACATGGTCCTTCGAGCCAACGTTGAACTAGCGTACTGATCTAAGCCATAAATTTCTGAAGTCTGAGGCTGGGCTTTACAGTACAGTTCAATTAAAAAAATTTGTTTAATAAAATCAATTAATTAAACAAATAAATAAATCCGCTTTGTGGAATCTCTTAATTTTATTTGTGCGATACATAAATAAAATAAGTGAAGTGCTACTCTCCAGGCCTGGAATTCTCGGACGTGAAGTGTAACTTGCGAAGAAAAGGCAAAAACCAAACGTCGGGAGTAGAAAATCAACATACCAGCATCCGAGAAAATGGAGCAAAAGAATACATTAGCTGAAAGGCAACAAGAACTGGGTGAGTCAATCAGCAAAATTTATACAAATTGTAAAAAAGACGACCTTGACTCAATGCTGGGAAGAATTCGAAAGCAACCATGAACAAATGGTTGAACTGGATGTTCCAGAACATAATTATTTCTCATCAAAATTTTATAAGAAAGTATACCATGTCTACTTGGACACTCAAAATGAAAAAACAAACTCACATCTAAAAGAATCAAGAATATCATTGCCAGAGTTGAAGATTCCCATCTTCGATGGAAGCTACGAAGAATGGATAACCTTCCAAGATATATTCATGAGAGCGATTCACAATAATAAATCAGTCTCGAATGCCGAAAAAATGCAATATTTAGAGGGGCATGTGCGAAGCGAACCAAGCAAGCTGGTCCAACATCTATTAATATCAGAAGCCAACTACGAAACGGCTTGGAAAATATTGCAAAATCGCTACGAAAACAAATGGCTATTATTTTCAAAATTAATGGATAAGATACTCGAACTACCTAAAATACACGAAGAATCAGCCAAGCAAATAAAAAATCTCCATGACACAACAACAGAATGTCTACAAGCTATTGAAAATATGGGATTGGAAGTACAATCTTGTGGTCCAATAATCTCCATAATAATTATAAAAAAATGGGATTCTGAGACAAAAAGATTATACGAACAGTCGTTACAAAATCCCCAAGAAATCCCCGATTACAATATAATAATGGATTTTCTAAGGAAAAGATTTCAATCTTTAGAAGCCATAGCAGAACCCCAAAGAAAAGAATGCATGGAGTTTCGAAACCTGTCAACAGCCGAAAAATATCGCATTCTGAACGAAAAGCAATTGTGCATCAATTGCATGAAGCACGGTAAAAATCAAGAGTATTTTAACAAAACAGGATGCATGGTATGTAATAAACGTCATCATACAATCTTACATAACTCATCGTTAAACAAACACAACAATAATAATAATAATGACAACAATAACAAACCTTTGCAAGGAAAACAAAAAACCGCTGACAAGTATAAAAGGAATTCGAATAGTCAGCAGTCTACATCGAACACAACAAGAGTATCAAGTCACATCAGCAGAAATGAACGAGATGTATTGTTAGCTACAGCGTTAGTAAAAGCTAGAACAGCATCCGGATCGTTATAATACCTAAGAGTATTAATTGATCCAGGCTCACAAGCAGCATTCATCTCAGAAAATGCAGCCCAACTATTAGGGGTACAACCAAGATTTCCAAGCCAATTCAAAATGCTGACCGAAGCATTAGTAACCAAACCATTACCAAACAATAAAATTAATGATATGCAACCCGAAAATTGGCAAAATAAGCTGGTTGCCGATCCTACATACAATAAGCCAGGACCAATAGATATGATCATAGGAACTGAAGAATACAGTAAAATAATATTGAAAGTATTAGGGAAATCAGAAGATGGCCTACTAACTCAGAACACTGAGCTAGGATGGATCATCTCCGGTACAATAACAAAGGAACAAACAAGATCAACTGAAGTAATTAGTATGGTAGCCAGAACGGATGATCTACAACTACATAAATTCTCGGAACTGGAGGAGGTGCCTGAAACAACTCATATATCTATGGATGATAAAACTTGTGAAAATCATTTTGTAGAAAATTATAAGAGAAATGAAAATGAAACATACACAGTAAAAATTCCATTCAAAACAGATCTCAGTAATATCGGTGAATCAAGGTCAAGAGCAATAGCAAGATTAATACAACTTGAAAAACGTTTCTCAAAAGAAGACGGACTAAAAAACCAATATCAAAAGTTCATGGCAGAATACGAAGAGCTTGGACATATGAAAAAAGTAGAACCTGACCAAGACGCTGGAAAATATTACATCCCACATCACGTCGTGATAAGAGAATCAAGCTCAACAACAAAACTAAGGGTAGTATTTGACGCATCATGCAAAACGTCAAATGGAATGAGCTTAAATAACTGTCAATACACTGGTCCACGTTTACAACAAGAATTGTTCGACATATTGTTAAGATGGAGAAAATATCGTATTGGATTCACAGCAGACATTGAGAAAATGTACAGACAAATAAAGATACACCCGGATGACCAAAAATATCAGAGAATTTTGTGGCGTCAAGATAAAGATCAACCGATTGAAGAATATAGCTTAACCACAGTCACATATGGAACAACATCAGCACCATATTTAGCAATCAAAACATTACAACTAGCAAAGGATGAATCACAGAGGTTTCCAAAAGCAGCAAAAATAGCGCAACAAGATTTTTATGTTGACGATTTAAAGTCCGGAACCGACACTCTAGAAGAAGGTGTAACATTGCAACAAGAAATCATATCAATGTTACAAGCTGGAGGATTTACATTGAGAAAATGGTCCAGCAACGAACCAAAATTGATATACTCATTACCAGAAGAGTTGCGAGATCAATCGGTGTTGGAAATTTCTGAGGAAGTAGAACCAATAAAACGAACACTGGGCGTAAATTGGAGTCCACACGAAGATGTTTTCATGTTAAAGGTCACCACACACGGAACTGCAAAATGTTCAAAAAGAACGATATTATCGATTACCGCACGAATTTTTGATCCTCTGGGATGGTTAGCGCCAGTAGTAACAACAGCCAAGCTGATCATCGAAGAATTATGGGAACATCATTCAGATTGGGATCAATCAATTCCCGAAGAAATAGAAAAAGGTGGATCACCTTCAAGGAACAATTACCATCTTTGGAAAAGATAACAATTCCAAGATGGATACATTTCAAATCAAATGAACAAAGGAATTTTGAGATACACGGATTCTGCGATGCATCAGAAAAGGCAAATGGAGCCGCAATATATAGCAAAATAATAGAATCATCAGGAAAATGTTATATCAATTTGCTGGTAGCTAAGTCCAAGGTCGCTCCCGTTAAATCAAAAAAGACGTTGCCCAGACTTGAATTATGCGCTGCAGTATTATTGGCAAAGTTAACAAAAAGACTACAAATTGCTTTGGAACTTGAAAACATACCAACATTTGCATGGACAGACCCCATGATCACACTAGCATGGATCAATGCAGAACCATATAAATGGAAAACCTTTGTGGCCAACCGAATCGTAGAAATACAAGAAATCCGAAGATAATCCTGCTGACATCATATCAAACAAAACGATGTTGTCATACAACATTAGTGAAAACCGAAGATATGTCAGAACGATTTTCATCATTAACACTTATGCAACGTGTAATGTCGTATGTATTGAGATTTATCAACAAATGCCAAAAAATATAATATTAGTACAGCGATTAGACTTCAAAGAAGAAATTAAAGAACTTATAAATAATAATTGTGTCAACAAAAGAGCAAACTATCCACACTCAACCCCTTCATTGATTCCCAAGGTGCGTTACGAGTAGGAGGAAGACTGACAAATTCAAATTTACTATACAACGAAAAACACCCTATCATAGTTCCGTATGGAGGCCATCTCGCCAAGTTGATCATCAAGGATGCTCATCACAAAACATTACATGGTGGTAATCAAATTACGTTATCATATATTAGAAGAAAATATTGGATACCAAACGGCAAAAGGGCAGTAAAACAAATAATTCATCAATGTGTGGTCTGTTTTCGCTATAGAAAACAGATTCAACAACAATTGATGGGCGAATTGCCAGCTGCAAGAGTGACAATCTCATCTCCATTTACCCATACTGGAGTAGATTACGCAGGGCCGGTACAAATAAAGGCTTCCAAAGGAAGAGGAAATAAATAGTATAAGGGCTACATAGCACTGTTCGTTTGTTTGTCAACAAAGGCGATACATTTGGAATTAGTCAGTGACATGTCCTCAGAAGCATTCATATTTGCTTACAAAAGATTCATCTCACGAAGAGGGAGATGCGAACATATATATAGTGATAACGGAACGACGTTTGTTGGCGCAAATAAAATACTACAGCAAGAAGTATCGAAATTATTAAAAGAAACAAATATTCAAGATAAATTATCAATAATAGGCACGCAGTGGCATTTCATCCCTCCAGCAGCTCCTCACTTCGGAGGATTATGGGAAGCAGGAGTCAAATTGACAAAAAACCATCTAAAAAGAATTATTGGAGAATCAATGTTAACATACGAAGAATTCTCCACATTGCTTCAACAAATAGAAGCATGTTTTAACTCAAGGCCATTATGTCCACTAAGCAGCGGCATTAATGACACAACAGCACTAACTCCAGGACACTTCCTGATTGGAAAGGCTCTAGTATCTCCACCAGATGCAATATCGACAGATATCGAATTTAAATTATCAAATAAGTGGAAAAATATTGAAAAAATGAAAAAAGATTTTTGGAAGGGATGGTCATCAGAATATCGTTCCAACCTTCAGCAAAGATACAAGTGGAAGGAAAAAGATGAAAATATGAAAATAGGAGATATGGTCCTGATAAAAGATGATAACATCACTCCCACCAATTGGCCATTAGCAAGAATAACAGCAACATTCCCTGACAAAGAAGGACTAAACCGCGTCGTAGAAATTCAATCCGCGAAAGGATCTAAATACAAACGGCCAATTTCAAAAATAATCCCACTACCAGTTGAGGAAGAGTTACCATCAAATCAAAATCAAAAGATCTACCATTAATTCACAGTGAGATCCTTTGGTTTTTAAAATTTTTATATTTATGGAATTACGTCTAATTTATAATATTTTTATTTTTATCATCATTGTTTACTCTTCTTTAATGAATAATTTGTTAACATTGAAATCTAATTATTTTTTATTTTTTGTCGTATTGGCAATATGTTTAATCTCGTAATTAAACAGATTTTTTTTTATTTGATAATTATGATGACACTGATCTAATTAATATATCAGTCGTCATCATAACTTAATTGTAATACACATTTGTAATACACATTTGTAATTGTTAGCATAACAGTTGCATTAATCGATTATTTATATATATCTGACATATCTTCGGTTTTCACTAATGTTGTATGACAACATCGTTTTGTTTGATATGATGTCAGCAGGATTATCTTCGGATTTCTTGTATTTCTACGATTCGGTTGGCCACAAAGGTTTTCCATTTATATGGTTCTGCATTGATCCATGCTAGTGTGATCATGGGGTCTGTCCATGCAAATGTTGGTATGTTTTCAAGTTCCAAAGCAATTTGATATTGTCATCAACAGCGCTATTTCGAGAGGTTTGATGTAATTTACTGAGCCAACATGGTTAAATTTATTATTTTGCACGACTTATTTGATTATTTCTAATATGAACTACAAATATGGAAATAAACAGCGCTATTTGGATGGTCTTGATAAAAACTACTGCCATAACGCGTCTGAATCTATCAATTTCGCTATGTATGTTAGTGTAGTCAACATGTACCATTTTTCATAAAAATTTTGTATATTCACCGAAAATTACGATCAAGGTGTCATTGGATTCGGAAAATTATGTAGAAAGTTTAAGGAAAGGTCCCAAATGGGGCCCAAAGAAATTGCAAAAGTTATAAACAATTTATTAAAAAAAACTAGGGGTTTTGTTTTTTTCAAATATCTCAAAAACTAACAAACATATTTGAAATTGAAAAAATTTCCTATGAAAAAGTCTCGACTTCCGCAACTGTACCTCCAATATTTATAAGTTTTGCAGGGCCCTGAAAATGGAGGTAAAAACGGGTAGTCTGGCTTCCGCGCGCGCTTCGTCACTCAGACACGGTAACAATAAAAATCGTTTTAACTTATTAAATATTAACATTAAGTAATGAAAAAATTCAAGTAGTATTGGGATACATAAATAAACAATAATCCATAGGCAAAAATTTCTTATCCGCATGTTTCCATTAGTTATGCATTTGCTAATTAACAACTTTTTCAGAATTGAATATTAAAATAAAAAACCCGATTATTATTGAACTACAACCCTAGGATTTGTTCCACTTGGTGGAGTTATTCTTAAGAGGCATGGAAATAGATCCCCGGTGGAAAAATTGAAAACATTTAATATTCCACTTTTTTATTAACAGTCGAAAAGAGCGAAGGAAAATGACAAGTTTTAAGACATAATAATATTAAATGTTATATAAAAAATAGAAAAAAATATTTCCCATAAAAAATAACACATGGCTGTTTTTATTATAGAATTACGTATTACGTATTACGTATTACGTATTTAAGGTCAAAACATTAAGAAATAATTAACAATAATACTAACGATTAATGCAACACAAATGTGTAACTATGCTGAGTTCAATAGTTTTGTGTAATATTTGTTTGCATTCTTTATAATTGTTAATTGTTAATTAGGTTAAGTTTAATGTATATAGACCTTTTTAATTATTAATAAAATTTAGTATTTATCAGAAACTCTGGTAGTGCTCATTTATACAGTCTTGAACAGAAAATCTTCAAAAATTTCATGTAAACTACTGACCAATACGTATGCATCTTTCGATTTGCAAGTTTTAATGTATTATGTCCTCTATATAGACATAAAATCTGTTAAACAGTAGCATTCTGACGAATTTGAATTCAATTTTTAGTAGTAAGCATCAATACTACTAAAAATTGACATACAAATCTATGAATTTGAAGGTTTTCTTAGACTATTACATATTTAGTCATATCAAAAATGTTAAACAGTCCTATTTAGAAAGAATTGATACAAACTTGTGACAAATTACGTAGAAATCGAACAACTCGCAAGTTGATTTGACTAATCTCTTATTTAATGACATATTAATTCTCTAACAGCACTATTTAGAGATATTTGATGTAAATTGCTGACAACCTACGTATAAATCTATTGATTTGCAAGTTATTTGGAATAATCTCTATTTTAAAGACATAAAGATTGCTAAACAGTATCATTCAGAGGAAGTTGATGTAAACTACTGACACATACTTATGAGTCTAGTCAACGCTATATCGTACCAATGTAAACGCTCGTTCCTTTTTAAGCAAAGGCATAAATAGTTGAAGCTATGCTCGATATTGCATTCGATTGTAATTGTAGAGAACTAAGTGAGAGGGAAAATATGAAGTGGAAAAACCTATTAGATTTTCCGATAAAACGGAAAATCGCTAAATCCAAAATTCCGTTTTATGCGGTTTGTAATGAATATAATCAAATGAAATTTACAGGAATTATAGAACACAATATGTTGAATACGAGAGGGAAAATCTTGTCTCAATATTCTTTGCGGTTTTTCTGAAAACTCAATTTAAAGAGTAGCATGTTTGGAAAATTTTGTAGGTATTTTTTCAAGTTTAGGCAAACAATCATATACTGTTTACCCCTCCATATATTTATATTTTTCGGTGTGTCCTTCAAAACACCAATCATAGCCCTCTATTCGACTAGAAATCGTCGGTCTAGAAGGCTATTCGTACAAATAAATGATCACCATAGTACATAAAGATGTATTCGTTATTATTTTAACTGAACCATTGTAGTAGAATATGGTTAAATAGGGGAATCTTATCTGAAAATATTCTGACTATACATATAGATAAATAAACGTATCTATCCTTATGCAGTTTTAATCGTAAAAATTTCTGAAGACATTTAGAATTCGAGGACGTTTTATAAATGAAATAGCATGACCGGATCCAAATATACAGTGTGTCTCACCTAAAGGGTACCCTAGCCACTCTTTAAGTGTGGCAGAGCAAAATCAACTTTCGAAATTGGGACACTACGTTAGTACGAGGAAAATCATTTCTTAATCTTTGTTAATTTGATAGAAAAGTGCCAAAGAAGAATTCACTTTACAGAGGTTTATTAAATTAGTGTTTAAAACAACGGTATCAATAACAATTGGTCACACACACGCAGTCCAAGCTAAGGCTGGGAGTCATATTCGAATTATTCGAACATTCGAATAATTCGAATAAATTGATAAAATGATATTTATATTCAACAACTTCAGTGGTTCTTCTTTTTTGGATTAACCCAAAGATTATTGAGTTATTAATGTTGTTTGATATTTATTCACAAATACCTACACGTGTTCGGCAAAAAATCAGATTCGCTTTGTTTTCCAAAATTAAGTACATCTAATAGATAGTGTATATAAACAAGAAAATTCTGTATATATATTCTGTTTCACCTAAAAGGAGCCCCCCTCGGCATTTTGTTGTTTATCAAAATAGTCGAATACGGTTTTCATAACCCTAAATGGGGTCACCTAATGTACAATTCAGCAATAAACAGATTTACCTAACCACCCAAAGTAAAATCAATTCTTGAAATTTTCATTCAATGGAAATAAGAACTATCTAGAAAGCATGTCATCGAGACACTACAAGAAAAATCGTTTCTTAATCTTTGTTAGTTTGGAAGAAAAATGCCAAAGAAAAATTCACTTTACAGAGGTTTATTAAATCAGTGTTTAAAACACAACGGTATCAATAACAATAGCAATGAATGCAATGTCAGTATTATCTAACAGTATTAACACAGTTCACTCCATTTTAAAGTTGAGAAGTGTTCATTATTGATTTTTGGATTTCCAAATTTACCTCAATGTCAGTATCGTATCAGATAATTTTACCTTAGAATAACTATTTAATTATTTAATCATGCAGTACCACCACCTGATAGAAAAACAATAAATTGTCTATTAATATTCGGTTTTAATAATTTGAAAAGGTAATCAATATCAACTACGAGGATCTTTTTTGTTCATTTCTTAGAAATCATCTGTGTTTTCTTGTAATTCTGTTTATTTTTTAATTCTCTATCATTTTTGTTAACAATGTCCTATACCTATTAAAAAATAATTAATAGCTCAATAAATTTTTTGTTAGTTTTGAAAACAGAGAAAGCACTGAACTCAAAAGAATACTAGAAAATCTCAAAATATACAGGATGCACTATTTAAAAAAAATTAAATTGCATGATGAAACGCAAGTTAAATAGGATTGAAATCATAAAATTCCACAAAATTCCATATTTACTAGATTTACCTGCTATTGTTATTATATGTTTAGGCTTGTAAGTCCAATTTTTCAATAACTGGAAGATCATTAGGAAATTGCGCTAGTGGTCTTTTTAATGGATTAGATGATTAGTCATTTAATATTATCTATATTTTAAATAAAAGACTCAATGTCAACTCCGCCACAGTCAAAGTCATACTCGTTTTCTATTATCAAAAGGTTAATTTTACAAAAGTGGCAGTTATTGAGGAACTTACAGTTCCATCCCATCATCAGAATACAAATATAAAAAATGCATTGATTGTCTCATACTCAAAACAGTGACAACGCCACAAAACTCAGCGATTTATTCACCGCTGGTTGGAGATTCGGCATACATGTTGTGGTTTTGTCGATATTGTTTTCCTCTTCCAAGCATTATTATTGATATGTTCTTACACGATTTACAAGCCGTGTAATAAATATAATAGTTTGTACCTAATTAAAATGTATAATAAACAAAAATGGTGGTTTACTTACAGACAAACATAAGAACAATTCCCTGGAAATATATTAAAATAATAATATGGATGGAGATTGCTGAAGATTTGCACAGGCTAATACACGTCTGACACAAATGTACCCTGAAAATATGAACATCCTAGCTTGCTCGGGTCCGGTGGCAGGCTAGCGTAATACAAATATTAAGAGTGATAAGATGAAGAAGAATAACAAGAATAGTAATAATATAAAGAAGAAGAATAATAAGAATACTAAGAATAATAATAATCCGAACAACAATTAGAAGAATAATCATAAGTACAATGAGAATAATAGAGAGTTACCGCCACTTGTTATGTAAAAATTGCCAACACGTCAAGCTGCGAAAAACTTGAAAGCGCATGCGTTCACAATAGCGGACATAATAGCGTAGTGACGGGATCCGCTATTTTAGCTTCTCATTATTCTCATTATTATTATTGTTGTGTATTAACAAATAATGACTTCTACTTATAGTTAGAGTCAAAACCACAATCAGCTCAATAATAAAGGAAGGAGAGATCCACAATGAAATTGAAATGTAACGGTCAATACTCTGTATTTGTTTTGCTTGGTAAATATGTTAATTTGAATTTTACTTTGGTCTATTTATATCTTCCGATTTAGTGCCCGTAGATATATCTACTCGCTCTGTTTCAATTGAATTCATAGCGACACCTCATGGTTATATAATGGATTAATTTGTACAGAAAATATATATTGTTCTTACAAAATTAAGCTCTTTTTCAGTTTATTATAATTTACGCCAATAGAATAATTACAGAATAGATAACATGATGAAAAAACAAACCACGACATATAGAAACGATTAAATAGAATATACCAAGACAAATTTTAAAGAAAATTAATAAATTTGCATAGAAGTGTTTGTTTGTGAAGTTTTCTCTGATTATTCCAAGCATAAGAAAACCATTTTCAGATAGAATGGCAAAAATGATATTTAAATCAAATCAGAACTAGTATTTGTCATTGTTTCTTGAATATTTGCAATTGAAACTCCACATATTTTTTTCATATATACCATAAACGAAATCAATTTCCATAAAACGTAGAATCTGATTTAACGCAACCCCAACTATATACTGCAACAAATTTGATTCGACCGACTTGACATTAAATACTCATTTTATATTCAGCCTATTCTGACTTAATTGACTTAATAATCAAAAATTTGCCTGTGTCCACTGTCCACTAAAGTATTGTTCTAGAAAATGTTTTTTTGTAGCAAACTCACGTGGAAACCTATATCAAATGTTACGTACAAGTACATTTATTGCCACAGACGTATTATTAAAACTGAGGATTGTTTTTTTTTCAATGAGCTGTCTTCATACGTGGAAATGTATAATTATAAGAGGAATCTATGATAGACTTTTTATTTGCTCCGACAATTAAGGATTCTTCTATTTAAATCTATTGTGTAATAGTCATCCTTGTCTGAATTCAAAATTATTTTTTTATGCCTAAGGCTTCTAACACAATAAAAAAAATTGTGAATGACAATGCAATGAATAAATCAGAAATGAGTATTGACTCCGAAAACCTTTCGTGATTTTTGGAATTATTTTATCATCTAGATCTTCGAGACACCCAATTAATCATTTTATTAATCTTTTTGATTATCAAAATAATAATGAAAACAACAAAGGACGTACATTAATTAAAATGATTTATCGATAATCGACTATTATTAAAAAAAACTTTGATAAGGAAATAATATAAAATAGAGTCTACACTACATTGCCTTCAATTTGATTGTACGATTAGTCGAAATGAAAGTAATTATTTGTTATTGTTTATTATTCGCGACAATTTACAGCTCTCCCGGTAAGCTAGAATTCATTGAATCAAATACTAAAAACTTGAAAGAATTATTAGTATTATAATATTCTTCCTTCAGTATACGAATGTGAATATTCTGATCGGCGATTAGAATTTATACTAATTAAATTATAGGAAAGAGTCAAGAGTCTCTGACACTGTCTAGTTCACAGTAAAATTAAAAGTGTCAGTGTAATTCATGACTGTTACACATGATTTAATTAATAGAATAGCGGATTGGCTTGTGGAAAGGCTTAATTAAAGTCCCATTGGCAAGACAAACGCTTACAATATAGATTCTCTTTAAATTGTAGTGGAGTATCCAGACACATTTGAATCAAAAGAATCAGATGAAGTATATGAGGGTCTAGTGCCCGCATTGAAAGAAGATGGAAGTATTGGATTCATTGATGTAAATAGTCTTACCATCACAATAACAGCTTCATTATGCGATCTGACTTACTATCTTTACACACGTTTAAACAGAAATAATCCAACTATTATTACTAATGCAGATATAAATCAAGTGAAATCTTCACCATTTTCTGCTAGCATATTATCAGTTTTCATTTCACATGGGTGGAATAATAATCACAAATCAGAAGTAAATATGCAGATTACTGCAGCAATTCTAGATATGTATGACATGAATGTATTTGTTGTTGACTGGCGTGGTCCAGCTAATTCAAATTACTTAACGGCAAGAAATGCTGTACCTACAATTGGACAATTTGAAGGTGATTTTATAAATAGTATGCAATCAGCATATGGTTTATCTGGTGATAGTTTTGTATTAATTGGTCACAGTCTTGGTGCTCATGTTGCTGGTTGTGCTGGGGCAGCAATAAATAGTAAAGTGACTACTATTGTTGGTTTAGATCCAGCTGGACCACTTTTTACAATTAGAAATATCGATAATCGTCTTGATCCAAGTGATGGTCAATTTGTACATGTCATCCATACCAATGCTAATTTATTAGGTTTTGGAAAATCTATTGGTAATGTTGATTATTATCCAAATGGTGGTATTATACAACCTGGTTGTGGATTGGATGTAACTGGTACATGTGCACATGGCAGATCTCATGTTTATTTCGCTGAATCAGTTCGAAGATATAACGCTTTCTATGCTCTACGTTGTCAAAATTATATTTTATATAGAATCGGTCTATGTAACAATAACAAAGGATCACCAATGGGAGGAATTTATGTTGATAGAACGTAAGTTTTTAAAATAGAACAATCGCTATTTCCAATAGGGTTAGTATTCACAATAATAATAATTATGATTATTGTTACAGAGCAAGTGGTGACTTTTACTTAAATACAAATTCGCAGTCGCCTTATGGAAAAAACGAAAGAATAATAACTAATTATTTGTAGTATTTGAAGTATTTGTTTTACAAATATATTATTTGTGCTTTATTTTATTCTAATTCATAGTACCCTATCTTGATTATGTAATAGATTAATTAATATATAAAGCATAGATTGCATCTACAAAATAAACATTTTGCTCCTTATTCAAAATTCAACGAAATAAATGAAAAGTTTACAAAACTTTAGTTTTTCATACCCTTACACGTTAAAAATTAAGTGTTTAATTTGTAAATGAATTATTTGCAATATATGTTATAGTTGGAAGTTTTGTTTTATCTAAGATTTATCAAAGATTGTTAATAGCTATGTTCCTCCGACCAACTAAAAATTGTTAAAATTGTTACAAATTACGATAGATTAGCTATAATAATATAATGAAAAATGAAATAAAAAGAATAAAAAACCAAGCAATTTAGCAATTTATGCAAATTAATAAAACAAAAGAAATTTAGTTTTATTGTAACTACAACAATTTTGTTCTTTTATTATTTTTCATAACCAAAACATATTTAGATTTATTTTTACTCCAACAATTTTGTTAAATTATTAATTTTCATTATATTAATTTTTGTGCGATGTTTATTAGCGGTTTATTATTTAGGTAGTTAATTATTCGATTTTTCGAATTTTCGAATACATTTTTAATTAATTTAAATTATTACCAGACACCGAAATTTTGAGAAGGTGGACTCACAGGCTTGCACACCGTGCTACACTATGAAACTTCTAACCAAAGTCAAATATTTTTTTATTTGAGAAATATTTATTGAATTGATTTAAGTGATAGCGTTTGTTATTTTGAAACATTATCACTATATTTAAATTGATCGATACAAACAAAAAAGTTGCAGCTGTGCAGTCAGGTAACGACACGTAGATGCTTTCATAAAACAGTCTCATAAGGTCATCACTTAGACGAGACAACTTGGTCCATGGCAGGATATGATCGTTGTTATAAAAGTGTTGAATTAATGTGAACAGTATTGGTTGCTAAGTAGCCGCTTATAATTATATATTCCATCTAGTGAAAACAAATCTGTACAAACGAAAACAGTATATAAAACATAATGTAAATGAGAAAAAAAGAGTTTACGATGAAAATTTAGATATTTTATATCAATATTAATTTCAACGAAACCTAAAAAATACACATCGATGAATTCCGGAAATCTGCGAATACTAATTTTTCTCATGAGAAATAGCCAAGTATTTTGCAACTTTCTCCACCTACTTATCAAATGGATCAATAAATGCGCTCATTTTAATCCCCTGCACTCTTTTTGATTTTTAATTTTGAGTGTGTGTACTATACTTATGGGCGTACGAGACCAAAATTAGTGAGCAGTATAGGAGGGCTGGTTCCAGGCCACAAGTTCACCTTTTCGTCACCGCCGCCACGGTGGCGCTCGCATCGCTTTTCCAATCCTCTAGTTCAGCCCCTACTCCCACCCTTACGTCAATTACTAGTGCCAACTTCTGTCACCACCAGCCCGATGGCGCTGTCGGCGGAAAATTTCAATCTCCTATTAGTCGCTCCTGTCGCATACGCGGCAAATTCAAAATTGGGTAATGTTAGCCCCCTTATATGCCCCCTCCCCCTCCCGACGATGACGCTAGTGCCGCTCCTTTGTGATGACGTCACCGTAGCTAATTTTTGGCCGCTTTCTTATCCCCTCTTCTTTTCCACCTTCCCTCTCATTTACCTCTCATTTCCCCCTCCTAGTCCTTCCATTTCTGTCATCCAAGGAAATTTTGATGAATCATACATGATTAGTCATGATTTGTTTTACATCCCCTCCTATTTCCTCCCCCTTGCTTCGCACTAGGCACTTTCAAGGCCATTGATGAATCATACATGATGAGTCATGATTTTTTTATACCCCCTCCTATTTCCTCAGCCTTGCTTCGCACTAGGCACTTTCAAGGCCATTGATGAATCATACAAGATGAGTCATGCATTTTTGGATACAGTATATTTATATAAATAGTGGAATATTGGGGTGCTTTCAATCAGTATTGTTTAACGCCTCAATTTGTTTTCACAACGGTTTAGTTGAAACTTAAGTAATAGATGCACTATCGCTTTTAAATAATTGTTCCAATTCATTTAAAAAAGTTGGTGATTTGGAGCCAGGAAGAAAATATTACGTCTGATCATATCGAGTAATTAACACAAAATATGGTGATGCAATTTTGGCAACGTTAGTATCATTCGATAGTGAAATGATTCTACCCAAACGATTTTCACCATTAATTTTCAAAATTGATGAATTAAATAAATATTCGAAGCTGCTAATCAATATATGGTTACATCAGAGACAACAGTCAGTTATGTACCCATAACATTTGGTCAAGATTGAGATCAATTTTTAATTATTTAAATTTATTGTATAATACTTTTATGATATGAAAAAACAAAATATTTTTTATATTATAATAATAATTATTTTTTATTTAAGAATTGTACAATCTGAATAAATTGCCTTATAAATTATCACAGTATTTTATTATTAATAAAAATCTCATCAAAATGATAAACAATGATTGTCAATAGGGATGTATCAATAACAAAAAAAATCAGATGATCTTGAACTATTAATAGGTATCATGAATCAACTGTTTATTGCAAAACTAATGAATTAAAGATCTCAACAAAAGTATAACAATTGTTATCTATAGGGATATTTCATGGAGATCTTGAAATATTAATTGTATTTTCTTAATATATATGCTATCAACTTTTCCTCGGAAATGTGCTCTGAATTCCACTTCTTTAAATTAGTAAATTAATCAATAATATAATTACGAGTATTGAATGTTTTTATATCAACTGTATTGTCTGATGGTTTTATAAAATTTCATTATAAAATTATTTTTTATATTATAATTATGATTTTTTAAGAATTACAAATCTGCATAAATTTTCAATAGGGATGTATAAAGAATAAAAAATAAAAAATAAATAAATATTATTTCAAAAACTAATGAATTAAAGATCTCATCAAAAGTATAACAATTGTTATCTGTAGGGATATATTAAAGGTGATCTTGAACTATTAATCACTATCAACTGTTAATTGCAAAAGAAAATGCTGATATTGCATTTTCTTAGGATATATGCTATGAATTTTCTCTGGTAATGTTAGTGTTGATCTTATTATATTAAGTGTTATTATATTATATTATAATTATACTATAATTATATTAAATAAACAAACGGGTAAGAAAGTTTTGGATATATAGGTAAAAATAATAATATTAATAAAAAAAATTTTTAGACAATGAAATATTAGACGCGATCTATATAGTTTATTAGAGCAATGTGAGGCATCATCATTGCCATCACCATCAGAAATGACAGATTCAGGATTCACCATAATTCTTTTTAATGATGATGGTGATGGCAATGGTGATAACGAATTGCCAATTGTGATTGCTGAGTGTAAGTTTAATTTTTGTAATTTGTTGAAAATTATATATATATATATAATAATAATTATTATTATTATTATTTTATTTTTTTGTAGCCGGATTAATTGATTTGGTGCAAGAGGCACCATCATCATCATCATCAGCAGCAGCAACAGTTCCATTGAGATTCCCCACTGTGGTCATCCTTTCCGATGATGATGATGATGGTGATAATGATGTGAACGTAGCAGACGGTAAGTTTATTTTTTGGATTTGTTGAAAATTTCTAAAAAAATTATATTTTGTTTTTGTAGACGACGATACAACACCATAACCACCACCACAACCACTAGTGGACAACGATGAAGGTTGTAAATACCCCTTCTAACTTAGTCGTAAAATTAACATTGTATCTTTTTATATTTTAGAAAAGGAGAATTGGGATAATGATCACCCTCACGGCTGGTATTTTGACGCCCAAATAGGGTGGTATTTGGCAGATTGTAAGTTTAATTTTTATAATTTGATATCAATTTATAAAAGAAATTATAATTTTAGGGGCAGTAGAAGAACGGTTTTATCATAGGGGTGAGGGGATTATTGTAATTATTATAATTATTATTACTATTATTATTATTATTATTATTATTATTATTATTATTATTATCATTATCATTATCATTATCATTATTATTATTATTATTATTATCATTATTATGATTATTATTATTATTATTATTATCATTATTATTATTATTATTATTGAACAAACAACTATTATTTAATATATATACCAAAAAATTTATTTTTGCTAGATTATTATTATACAACTCCTTGATAAAAATTGTTGTTATTGTTGTTATTGTTGTTGTTGTTGTTGTTGTCGACTTGATCATCATCTGACATGTCATAATCAACTTCGTTTTCCATTTTGTAAGCTTCAAACTTTATAGATTCAGGTATCAAAATTTTATTCATCTATTTTTCTTCTAATTTTAATAAGTCTTGATATGGATACAATGATTTGAAACATTTTGCCACATTTAGCATCCCTTCACAAAAATCATTTCAACATTTTTTAAGTGTTGTTTGTAGCACAAATGTCAAATTTTCATAAGGTTGAGTGTCAATATTATTGTTGGGTAAAGTGTACCATTGAAGACCATGAAGGTTTCTTGTAACCCAATTTATTTGTCTTTGGACACTTTGTGATAAATGTTCCAATTCAATTGGAAAATTAAATAAAACATGAATTCTACAACAACATGTATTTGGTTTTATAATTGCCAATTCTTTACATAAAAAATTCTTATTAATTTGCAAACCTTGTACATCAATAATTGCTTCGTCGACCATCGTGTCTGATAAACAACTAAATGCGCTTTGAGATTTACATTGATCTTATACTACCAGTAAGTGAATTATATTTGACAATTCGATCATGTAATATCAAACAATAGCCACTTGTATTGGCTGGTATATTATTATAATAATAAACCATAATCATATATATATATGATTCAAATTCTATACGACTATCTTCCGTTCCTGTATTTAGTAATTCATTTTGCCAATTACTACAATTGGTGCATACTTTAAAAATTTGAGATGGCGTTAGCATTGGTTCGTTGTGTCGTTCATAATAGGATTCTTGGAAGTGAACATACATCTCATACAATGCGGCATATTGATTTTTATCAAAATTTAAATTTAAATTATTATACGGATATTTTTATCAGCCTTATTTCTACGGCTTGTTTGTAATCCAAAAATTATGTAACGTGGTGTCTCTAGTTGAGATGTACTTTTTACAGTACAGGAATTTATAGTTGTTTGAGGTACTAGAGGTAGTTCTTGCAATTCCCACGTTCTGTAAGACATGTCCAGCTCGGTTCAACGTTAAACATATTTCAATAAATTAAGTCGCTCTGTATCATCGACTGACATATGTGGGACATTCCAAACAAGTTTTGTTATTATTACTTTCCTAAGCTCATCTGCTGTGGTGTTAATAATACTATTTTCATCTGAATTTGAACGAATAAGAATCAATTCTTGTTTAACGTTAAGAATAATTTTCTTTAAATCTTCACAGAATCCCATTAACATACTTAGCGGAACACAAACATTAAAATTTCTATCCTCATTTGATACTGAATACGTACAATCACTACCAAAAGACCAACCAGCCTTTTGTAGTTTGAAACTTTCGTTTACATTAAATGATGCATAACCTTTCAAAGTGGTGGCAATACCCGGATTACGTACACTATCAATTACTTTCCCACCAATTTCATAGCGTAATTCTTCAAATAAATGACCATCGAAATTATTGACAAATTTTGCAGTTGCAGATTTTGCATTATCAGCTGATTTAACAAGTTTTCCTTCTATATTGATGTAACTGGATGAAGGCAGTGTATAAACATCAGTTTGTTGAATTGGAATTCTAATTTCATCGTTGTTTTCAAATGATGTCGTAGCATATGGTAAATGAGGATGTTTTCCGATTCTGACTAATGAATTATCAAGTCGAATTCTTTCACAAACATTTAAAATATTCATTTCTACGGAGCTTCATGGATAACGGCAAGTTGGTCAGTGTTATTTAAAGATCCAGAAACAGCAATGTTCCGCTTCTACTAGATACGGATTTATATAAGTTTATTGGTCTACCCTTCAGAGTCAAAAAATCTGACTATAAACCTATTTTAAAAGTGTTAGAGAAAGAAGAACAAGACAAACAAAAAAAGCGAGAGAAAGAATTACGACTTGGAGGAGGATTATCAAATATATATTCAACAGCACGAATACAATATGTTTATTTCGATGATCCCTTCAAGAGCTAGTGGTAATAATGCACATTTTAATGAAATTAGTACCATAATTGAGGAATTGCGAGAACGAGATTTAATAGAATAAATACAACTGCTATTTTAAATAATTATCATTTACGTCATGAGTGTTGATATGTTTGGACGGCACATACATGCCGATTTGATAACTAAAGACGACACTGAAAAAATGATTATTTCATATAATCAGGACTTTATAACCGAAGATGATGCCAAAAAATTAATCACCTCAGCCAATAAAGATCTTATAACTGAAAATGATGCTAGAGATTTAATTACTTCAGCAAATAAAGATCTTTTAACCAAAAATGATTTTATAATTAGAACTGAATTTCTTTCCACAATTGATTCATTGAATGGACATCTCCATATAAATATTGATGGAGAATGGAGTGGTTCTCAATATATGTTGATGAACTGAAGAGACAGATATCGTTTACCACCACCTGTAAGCGGCATAGTGGCTCATATAACATCAACAGTACCAAATTTAGAAATAAGTGTGAACTCAAACAAACGAATTCTAATTTTAGACTTAGTTGACGAACGATTAGTTGCTGGTGATATAATAAAAAATTTCACTAGATCTAGTAGTGTACCAAATCCAACAATAAACATTGAAATTATTATTAACTATAAAATAAAGATACATGCGTGATATAAAACGAACTGTGATTAATGAACTGCACAAGTCAGCAAGAAACAACTTTAGACGTCGTCGTGTAATAATTAAAGGGCTACACGATTTATACCAAGCGGACTTGATTGAAATGTTAACGTATGCAAAACAAAATGCTGGTTATAAATATATTTTAGTTGTTATAAATGCATTTAGCAAATATATTTGGACATTTTCGGTAAAAACAAAGTCAGCAAAAGAAATTGTTAATGCAATGAGAAAAATTCTAAAGAAACCTAATATTCCCAAGAACCTTCAAACTGTTTTGGGAAAAGAATTTTACAATAACGAGTTTTCACATTTAATTAAACAATTGGGAATAAATCATTATTCAACATTCAGCAATAAAAAGCATCAATTGTTGAACGTGCAAATCGAACATTAAAATCATTAATGTGGAAAGAATTTTCTTATCAAGGTTCATATAAATGGTTTCAGTTACTATCACAAATTGTTGATAAATATAATTCAACACCGCATAGTACAACTGGCTATAAACCGATTGACGTAAACGAAACAAACGAAGAGGAAATACTAGAAAATAGTTATAGTAATATTAATATTGTAAATTTATTTGCTAAAGGTTACACTCCAAATTGGTCTAATGAAATTGTCACCATTAAAAAAATTCAATTAACCAATCCTGTTACTTATATTTTACAAGATTAAAATGGAGAAATAATACGAGCTGTATTTAACGAACAAGAATTACAACATTAGAAACATCCAGACGTGAAGGGAATATACATCTATTTATTATAATTATAATCTGATAAATCATAAATACTTTTATAATCTTCAGGATTTGTTGATGGCCAAATTCTTGAGTCAGGTCCATCCTTCCATCCAACAGGTTGTTTATCTTTCATACGATGCAAATTTTTCAATAACCAATTGAAATTTTTTTTATGTGATGGTTTTACCATTGGTTGAAACTTGTAATTAATTGTCAATGTTTCGCGTACACTTGTTAATACTGAATAAAATTTTGGATTTGCATAATATATTGAATCGTTCATCAGCTGATTAACAGCATATTCAGTTGTTTTGTACTTTTTATAAATATTATCCATTGACATTTTATTTAGGTCATTATCAGGTGAATCGTATACTAAATTCAGGACTAAATAGTTTTGATAGTCCAATGAATCGAATGGAAAGTTCACGTTTTTGTTTTGAATGTTTAACACATGACCTATTTCCAGCAAACTTCCAGTAAATGGTGGGACTGCATCGTCATAATCTCACAATAAATCATATAAATAATTTTTCATTGAACTCACAAATTCATCTTCTGGTTGTTTAGTAACCAATAAAGCTTCCAAAATTTCACAATTTGCATATAGACGTTGACATGTTAATACATCATTGGGTACAAATATTTTTCTCAGTATATGCTTGATGCCATCATAATTAATAGTTGATATATAATTTCTCAAGTGCTTCGTGCAAATTGATATGAAGTTTTTCTGCACTTCGAAAGTAAGTTTCCTGGACATCTGGAAATTTAAACCATATCAAATATTTAATATTGAAATATTGTTCCCTAGTTAAGATGTCGTTATTAAATAATACATTTTAAAAATCATCAAATGTTAATTTTCTTATTGCACTTAGTTTAGTTCCCTTAGACTTTTTAACATCTGTTTTATCTTGAACTTTATAGGTATACATTTTTATCTCAATCCTACAAATTCTAGCATAATTCGACCACAATTTCCATTTCATTACACCTAATACCTTTTTGTTGACTAAGGGCATATTCCATATGTTATTAAGAGGATAATCACTAGTATCAAAATACTTATTACAGTTTTCCTTTATTATACTATAAATATCATCGACAAAAAACTGATATATTACACTATCAATATCGGTATATAGTAATTTTGATTTTTCACTTCCGAATTTTTTAAAAATATAATCCTAATGAAAATTATACAGAAATATTTTTGATATATCTAAAATTGAGAATCCAACATAAAGTAGTTAACAATTTTGTAGTTTTTGATCCAGGAGGGATCATATGATGAGGTGCTAAAGGTAGATCAGAATGTTGTTGATATAAATAAGGTGGATAATCTAAGTCCACCTCTAAAATATACCCAAATTCCCCAAAATCATCTAGACTCATAATATCTTCCGTTTGATCACACCATTCAAAAGCACCATACGGTAGATATTCACTCATGGTCGTACCATACAAGTTATTGATATCAAAATACATTAAATATGATTTTGGGAAATGTAGGTCGTTATTTTGAAATGATGAGATTGTTGGATGATAAGTATAGTATTCTTCGCGCTCATTGCTGTCGTCGAATGTTACTTTTTTGTATATTTGCAGTTTTTAGGACATTATAACCTAGATTTCTTAACACCTGTATACTGGCGTCTATCAATGGTGACTGTCTCTTAACGAATGAATTGAATCTAGACGTTTCTGTGATTTTATAGTCACTGACAGCAATATTGTTTCTATGAAAAACTAGGCCCATTATTCTTCAATTCTAGTCTAATGACGATTTCTTCTCCTTGAAAGTTAATCAAGTTGTCGTTTTGATCTATCACCTTGAGGGTAAGATTGTCAATGAAACGTTTATTCACCACTGGCACATATATATGATTTCTTGGTTCAATATTTATTGCATAATCTGGGTCAACAGATGGAGCAAATTCATAGAGTGTATGTGATTGGTGATTATTGTAAAAAGATCCTGTTGATATATTGCATTCAACCCGTATAGATAAGACGTTAATAATTTCTACGGGTATATCAGATGAATGAAGCACATTAGCTGGCAGAAGTTTTCGACTTTTGTTTGGTTCTGCAAATCCTGAGGATGTTGAAATGCAAGAATCGGAGACTACCGAAGTAGTTCAAGATTACTAACTTTAATGTACTACAGTAAAATCGCTATACAATAATGCTTGATTGATTTTTTGCTTTCACAATACATTAGATAGTTAAAAAAAAAATAATTATTATTTTTGTCATATTTTTCCACTTCATTATGTGTATTCACGAACGCCACTGAAATCCAAGAGACAAGATAGGTTGTAGATTAGGACGTAAGTAAAACAATTGTATGTTTGATACCTGCCTCATAGTAAAGATGGAAGCGGCGCCCCACCTCTAAAGTACCTACTTTCTTTTGTCAGATCTCGTTTGTTCAGATAGTGGATATACGGTCAAAGGTGGGGAAGGGGAGCGTAAGCAAACAGCAAATCCAGTGATAAAATGAGACGTTAAGGAGTGAGACGCAACAACAACATTCAGTAGCGCCATGATAACACAAAAAATCTAACAGACAGTATCTATTTATTTATTTTATTTTGTTATTTTTACACGAAATAAAAATACACCCGTCCGTTCTGGAATAATCTAGTTTTTCGTCGATTTTCATTGAATCGTTATGACTCATATGTGATCAGGGCCTGATTGTATCTAGAAATATTAATTGCCAGGAAACAAAGGGAACCCATCCGCAGTTATAAGCCTATAAATACGGAGATTCAAGATTGAAAAAAGACAGTCGGTCAAAATGAATCAATCATAATTGCAACCAGAATCATTAGAGGAGATAAGCATAAAATCTCTAATTGATAATACTGAAATTGATAGTTTTTCAATAAAAGAATTATTTCAAACACTCCCTAAACTGTTAGTGCATGAGTTTTTGGAAAGATTCGGTGAAATAAAATGGGATAAAGGCACAACCGCAATTGATGGAGTAGAGATGGCGATGAAGAGTTTTATAATAAAATCCCCGATAATCATTTATACTGTTGGGAAAATTATGAATTTGGTGATGTTCTAACCTGTGAAAATCTGTTGAAATATTTTTTATGGTTGCCAGATTATCAAGAAATTTATCGGCTTAACAACCTTTGTATAGAATATCTTTATCCCAGAAGAACAAACAATGTGGGGCTCTGTGATACCTGTTATTTTAATTACCAACTCTATTGTCCTGGAGAATCATTATTTAAATTTACTCCAGTAAATTATCATGCATGTGTACATATCGATTCATTACCAGATATTATCAAAGATGAAAATTCATGGTGTTATTTCTGCATCAAAGGTCCTTTATTTTCAATAAGACCATACACTGAATGTTGTAAAAGAACACATAGAAAATTGGTTAGAACAATGGAATTCGATACATCATCATCTGATGGAAGTTGCTAATTGTTTTTAGATTTTGTATTGAAAAAATACATATATTTACAAATAAATATTTTGATGAAAGTTATTCTGGCTTTAATTGAAATTACTTCATATCAAATTGATAATATAATTCTATGTCTAGGGACGGCTTAATCATTTGAGATTCACTGATTCACTTTTATGTAAAAAATAATAAACAAATTAATGAGAAAAACAAAACTTTCATGCGTTGTTCATTAGTTGTTAAACATCGATCAATATGGGTACATATTTAAAACTCTAATATTTAATTCTAAAATTCTAATATCTAATATAAATATATCATGTTTTATATAATTTTGGAAGCTGCCTTTGAAATCATAAACAACTATTATTTCGGCACCTTTGGGGAATTTGTAAGTCATATTTTCTAATTATATTGTGCTAATCATTTTTATAATTTTTTTTTTGTAATTTTATGTCTTTAGTTTAACATCGTTATTTACCCTAAAGAGTTTGACCTTTACAACGTTACTACCACCAACATCAATTGTTTTTTCTCATGCACATTAAACATGAGAAGATTCGACTGTGTTCTCGAAATGAAAAATCGTGTGGTGTGGGTTTGTGAAAGAGGTAAGCTATTTATTTTTTATCTCTTTTGTTCTTGTATATTTACATATTTATATATAAATGTATTTTTTTACAGCCCTGCATTCGCCACCATGGCCCCCAACGGAATGAAGTGAAGTGAATGAAGTGAATGAAGTGAATGAAGTGAATGAACTTTTGTTAATTTCACAATAAATATTTCATAAATTCTTTAGTATTTGTAATTTTCTCCAATAAAAAAAGGGTGTGGGCGAGGAGAGGGGAATCACCGCTTTGTAGCCAGCTCTAGAATATTCTAGAACAATGACGTCATTTGTTTCTAATATTCTAGAACTATGATGTCATTTGTTTCTAGTATACTCACCAAAGACTACTACGATTTAAACTATAAAGCTTGACTGTGCAAGCGGGGAGCTGGGAGCGGGCAATCTTCGATTTGCAAGTGCAAAATGGTCACAGCTCACAGCTCACTGCGCTACATCCTACATTAACCGCCATTTTGTCTGTTTTTTTTGTTCATGTTCAAAAATCTGCCACGGTAATTTAACACTTTATGACACTTCTAGGGATTTTTTAGGGACTTTTCACAATTTTCAAATCTAGGTTTGTACTTACTACACTGCTTTTCCCCCACCACTTACTTTTCTTTGTCCCCTTCAGCGTAGGCAATCAGGTATTCACTTCAAAATCAATGCGAAATAGGTATGCAATCAGGTATTTACTTCAATTGAATGCAAAATAGGTATGCAACCAGATATACGTAAACTGCACAGTGAAATTGTCTATGAACCGCCATAAATATACCACTCGAATATATTTTTGATCTTAAACCAACAAACCCTAATTAACCGACCATTGTTTTCATCTGTCATTAAACCAACAACTTTATATTCTTTAAAGGAATATTATAAGGATTATCCAAAGCATAATCTGAGGTATCAAAGTGGGTATCGATATCCACCTTTATATCATTAAAAAAGTTATCAGTTGATATAAATGAAGACATTTATCAAATTTTGGTTTCTTATAACCGTAATGAAAATTATACATTAACAATTTCGACCGTTCTAATACAGCAAATCCGATATAAATTGGTTTATTATAAACCACACATACACAATCTAATTGTATGGCAAACATGTTATAGGCGTAAACTGGGCAACACGTTTAGCGATGAGTGCACGAGCACTCAGTCGACCTCTACAACTCTCCCATTCTGTAACCATTTTGACATTCTTCCGTCTATCAACATTCTACATTGTCTTACCGTATATTTTGAATGATTTAAAAGTTGAAAAAAAATTCAAATGTATTTTTTGATAATGTACGATGATGTGTATTAAGGTGATTGTAGACCAATCTTATTTTCAGAACAGAATGGGAAATCATTACGACTGTCATGTAAATTTTTGGGATACTTTTTATCAACTTCTATAATATATCCAATTTCAGAATTTTCAGATATTTCTTGTACGTTGATTGAACTGACGTCATCGATCCATTTGAATTCCTTATAAGGCAGTTGTTCTAACATGGCCCAACTATAAAGATTGTTTGCATACATTAAATAACTACTGGGTTTAGATGCGTCATAACTGCTCATATATTTATTATTTGCAACTGAATGTCAATCTGAACATTGTGTGATACCTCTTTTTATAAATGTGAACATATTAATATCTGTTAAAAGTTAAATTTTGATTTCTGTATATTGTAACATTGCATCCCAAGATAAACCCGGTGCTGTATAATAGTGATAGGGATCCAGCTCGTAAATTTAATGACAAAGTTTACGAAAATTTTCAAAAACGTCTGTTAATAATAATACGTCGGTATTTAAATATAATTTCAAATATTCTCATAGGTTTTTACAATTAAGCTCTTTCCAAACTTTTTGTGCATGTTCATAATCTATATCAGAACATGATTTATTTGTTAATTTAGAATAAATTTTATCCTTTGATGGCAATGCCGTTTCATCCAAGCGATACCACCAATTTAAATATTCATACGGTAAAACACCTTTCCATGTAACCAGTTGAAACTGACTTTTATCATTGAAAATTTGTCTTACCGTTTGAAAATTATCAATTGAAAGATTTTGTGCTAATGAATCTAACGTTAACTTGAGGATTTAACTCCTCAAATTTACTTATCTTCATCAATTATAATGGGAATTGTAAATTACCAAATTCAAACTTAATATTATTTTGTAAGACGATGGTGTTGTGTGTAATATTTTCTATACTATTTGTTGTTGTTCTTTGTAGATGAATGCTCACAGGACACAAAGCGTAAATTATTGACCATTTAAAAAAAAATCATCATTATTTTTTACATTATTACAAGCATGTTTAGCGGATAATGGTAATGGTAAATATTGAGATCCCTTAATTGGCTAGTATCGATTTACATTAATTTCCATATGAATAATTGCACATGGAGACCACCAACTATCTTTTTCTCAAAATTCCTCCATTTTTGATAAAATACTATTTATCATTTGCCCATAAGCAGAAGATATATCATCATCATTTTGTACCTTTTCCATTTTAAAATTAAATGATTTAACTGCAACCTGTTCATTCTCATCTGTGAATTTTAAAGTCCTCTGGATTCAAATTCATATGGTCATTATTCTTACAAATAAAAGATTGCCTTCTTTCTTTAAAACAACACTTAATTCAGATGAATATGGTTGCCATCATCTTAAACGATGATCTAATGTACGTAAATGTGTTTGTTGCTATTGATGATGTTGATGTTGATGTTGATGGTAAAGAGATAGGTTGTTTAATTTTTTTCAAATTTACTATAGGTAATTCAATATTACTATCACCTACAAAACGAAATCAATTGTAAAATAATCACTTATATTTAAAACAATTATACCTTTAATTGAATGTAGAACTTTGACATGTCGCTTCAATGAAAAATTTGTTGAAAATAATTTACCACAAATATGGCACTGTTTTTTTGTTTTCGGCATTTTGTAAAAACAATTTACTGTGGTCAGTATAATAGTAATTGATGAACTAATTAAAACTTAGGCTCATATTGTTATTATTATGATAAAGTGTGTAGACGGGGAAATTGTAGTCAGTTTATAATATCCATTTATTAATGTAAATAAATTGGATGTGGAAAAAAGAATTTTTAAAGAAGTTTAAACTAATCACCACTAAAATACGATCTACATCAGTCATCACCATATAAAAATTAGTGCATTTTCCAGCATATACAGGACTGGACACAGGAATAGGAACATAGGAAATAAGATCGGGCCAATAGGCGACCAGTTCTCTAAATATTCCACCAGTGGACACCACCCACCCTTAGATCTTTGTATAAACATCACGCCCACTTTCATTCAAAAATCTCTCTGACCCATATTTTGTAGTTGTATTTCATTGAAATACACAAATCCACAAATTTGTAAATATTTGTTATCTTTGTCGTGACTATGGCGATTTTTCAAAACCAGACTATGGAACATGGGATTTTAATGTATCAGACAAAGAGCGGACTATCCACAGCTGTCGAACATTTCAATCGTACTTTTTCAATTTTATCCGGTTCGATGATTTTTAAATTCTATCAACAGCAGGTACTTGGTTATTATCAATTATTTTTTGTGTGATATTATTTATTGTTTTATAAATGTTTTTGAAAAGTTTATTATTTTTATTATTATTATATGATTCTTTTTCTTTTTGTTTTAAATATCGTATGGCCTCTTTTCTAATATTATTTTCATTTTCATTTCCAATGATTGCTGCATCAATTTCTATTGATAATAACCTAATTTACGTTAAAGCTGATAAAAACGCAGGAATGGTAATCATTAAGAAAGAAGAATATATAGAAAAAATTGAAACTTTCATGAACAACAATAATTTTCATCAAATCAATCGTGATCCTCTTAACATAATGATTAAATCAACTAAAAATTGTTTAGAATATTCAAAAAATTTACTCAAGAAATTTAACATTAATACATATAGAATGATTCCAATGAATCCTAATACTCCTAAATTAACATCTTTAATTACACTTCATAAACAAAATTTTCCTATTAGACCTGTCAATTCTTTCTATAATACACCAACTAAAAACCTTTCTAAATCATTCCTTAACATCTTCAATACATTTAACATAAAACCTTATTTCACCATCAAAAACTCACTTGAATTTTCCAAGAAAATCATAGAATTTAATAATAACAACGAAGTAACAAAAACTTTCATAATGGCCTCCTTCGATATTAAAGATTTATATAATAATATTCCAATAGAAGAAACTAGTGAACTGTTGATTGATCATATAAAAAATAATAAATCACTTAATGATACAGAAATCCAACAACTGAAATGTATACTACATACAATAACAACTAATAACTTTTGTCAATTCGAGAATAAATTTTACAAAATTAATAAAGGACTACCAATGGGAATGCCAGCTTCTGGATATTTAGCAGATTTCTTCATCAACCATATAGAAAAAACAATGATACTCAATAACATAAACCCTTCTTTTGAAAATATTAAACTATGGATAAGATACGTCGATGATGTTTTTATTATTTGGAGTGGTGATATAAATAATTTGCAATTTTTACTTAATTACATTAATAATTTACACAACAACATTAAATACACTATGGAAATCGAATTAAACAACTCTATAATTTTTTTGGACTTAACATTACATCGAAATGATATAAACAAAATAGAACAATCCATTTATCGAAAACCAACAACAAGTGACATTTTAATACCATATAATTCATACCATCATTATTCCCATAAAATTTCATCCTTTTATTATTTTTTCCATAGATTATTTTCCATCCCATTATCACCTGACAATTTTCAAAAAGAATTTAACCTTATCATACATTTAGCTTATCTTAACAAATTCCCTTTATATCTAATTCAAAAACTATTCCACAAAATTCGTATAAAACATGATCCTTTACATACACATGAAGAAACAAAAATATACAAATATAGAAAATTTACTTATAATCAAAATATTAATAACATCAATGATATATTACAAAAATACAATATAAAAGCAGCATTTTCATCAAAAAATAATTTATTTAATATAATATCAAGAAACATTAATAAAAAGAAAAATAACAATAATAATTTAGAAAAAAGTGGAATATATTCAATAAAATGTGATAATTGTGACGTTCAATATATCGGGCAAACTGGTAGAAGCGTTAACAAGAGAGTTTATGAACATAGAAAGAAAGAAAATTCCAGCTTCAACAAACATCTAACAGAAAATGGACATATAAGTAACGATAATAACAACATCAAATCGTTACACAGATTGAACAAGGGAATAAAAATGGATTTATTAGAATATTTCGAAAAATATAAACATAAGAAGAAAGGACACAATCTAGTTAATGATCAAATAGAACTTAATTTCGAACCATTGTTTAAATATTTAGAATTTTTGTAGTATAACTTGTTTAAATTCAATCATATTATCTTCTCACTTCATATATTTTATTTCTTCGTCTTTTATGCCAAGATTCAACTGCGCATTTCTTCTGGAATCGTCTAGAATTTATTAACACGCATATTTAATACAACATCGCATTAATTTAATTCATTTTCAGTTTTGTGTAATAATATTTCAATAATTATAGTTTAAATTTAAATCTATATATCTTCAATCATAATTCAAATTTGTGTAGTAGTGATTTAACATTTATAATAATTTTAATTTGAATTTAAATAATTTCAATTATAATTAAATTCAATTTATATAGTGATCGTTTAACATTTATAATACATAAGTTTGAGCTATTTCAACTTTAATTTCGACTAAATTTTTATATTAAACTGATTTTATTTTTACATCAAATTCGACTTTAGATAAACATTTGTAATAGTTCAGACTGTATATCAATTTAATAACATTAGTTCTTTAATTAAAAAAACATATTATTTTAACTTTTCATATGTACCAGAAATATTCTTAAATATTGACATAAGTTTTTTAAACATTATTTATATTTGTAATTTGTAAGTTTGCTTAAATTGTAGTACTCACACCTGATGATGGCTATATAGCCGAAACCGGTAGTGAACGAATAAATTTTATACAAGGAATTAGAGTATAAATTTGATTTGATAATTAAAAACCTTGTTTAAAAGAATGGATAAATTTAACACTGAATATCTCTTTATGTTTTTGAAATATATATACTTTTATGGTTTTACAGCTGAATATTTATCATTGGAGGACGTAGATTAAAGTTTTATCTTTCATTTTTATAGAAACATCTTTTTTTAGTTTTATTTTTTAATTTTTATTTGATACAAATGTTTCCGTCGACATTAAAATACAGATGGTTAAAGCGATTCATACTCGAGAAGCTTTTGCAACAACAAATCAGCGGTATCAAGTGCTTAATAATGAGCTGGAATTATTTTCGCAAACAGATTTAAGCAATTTTGTATCGAAGAAAATCATTGGAATTGTTTAAAAAATTCGATTTACCGTGCGATTTTTTAGACAAGAATATTTTAACCTGGTCTAACGATGAAAGTTATAACGAATGTGCAAACTTTTTTAAAAGATTGAAGGTAACCAATGATTTAGCTGAAAGAGGAGTAGCGTTGATTGAGGAGTATAACAATTACCTCACTAGAGATGAACAACAGCTACAGTATTTACTACAAGTAGTTCGCGAGCATCGAAAACGTTATCCTAACTGTTACAAGAAAAATCTTTAATAATCACAGTTCGAAGTGATTTGACAGAAATATTTTTGAAAAATAAACAATAATAAGTATCAGTAAAATAAGTAAACGTATTCAACAAAACCACATTTCTTTTGATTTATGTCTCACATAAATTTTTGGCATTAACAGAATTTGTTTTTGAACAGATTCCAAAAGACAAAATTTGGAATAAACACACATTTCTTTACACATTGTTTTGATAGGATCATTGATTTCGCTGTAATACATTAAAAACGGCTAAATTCGCGGTGAATTCAACTTTGACCTCAAATCACTTTTGAACATTTAGACTCACAAAAAAATTATAAGACACTTTTTTTGTAGAGCGCTCAATTGTCTACAAATATGTGTTATAAATATATATTACGGTGAACTATAAGCGAGCAACAAAAATTAGAAAGTGCAAGAACAGATTCTCCAATGTTATTCTTATGGGAAATAGAAAATTGCTATGCTTCCTACCTTAATATGAATATTAAGAGCTTAAATTTTTACTGGGATAGTTTTACACCTAAACGAAGCTTTCAGCTTGTTTCCAAAATAAAACAAAATTATTTTTTGAACCACTCATTAATAACTGAAAATTAGAAGACGTTCAAATGCTATTTACCTCATATCTTCTGCAATGTATACATAGTAAACGTCAAGAATACTTAAAATATAGGGGTGGGACGTAATCTGACACGAGAAAGAACAATTCCAAACATTTCAGAGGTATCAAACACAGATATATGATGGAATTCAGTTTTGTGATCGTTCTGTGTATCTAATCAGATTTCAAGTAAAGCTCTGTCATTTTGAAGATTTGGGACGTATTTACTCTGTATTAGACCTAGGATGAGACATTTCTTCGTTCAGGAATTCAATCTCTACCTTCATTAATAACTGAAAATTAGAAGACGTTCAAATGCTATTTACCTCATATCTTCTGCAATGTATACATAGTAAACGTCAAGAATACTTAAAATATAGAGGTGGGACGTAATCTGACACGAGGAAGAACAATTCCAAACATTTCAGAGGTATTAAACACAGATATATGATGGAATTAAGTTTAGTAATCGTTCTATGTATTTAATCAGATTTCAAGTAGATCTCTGTCTTTTTACGATTTGGGACGTATTTAATCTCTATTAGACCTAGGAAGACTCTTCCCTCCGTTCAGGAATTCAACCGATAGCTTCATAAATAACTGAAAATTAAAAGACGTTCAAATGCTCTGTACATTATATCTTATGCAATGTATACATAGGAAACGTCAAGATAACTTAAAATGTAAAGATAGGACGTAATCTGACACGAGAAAGAACGATTCCAAACGTTTCAGATGTATCAAACGCAGATATTTGATGGAATTAAATTTTGTGATCGTTCTGTGTATCTAATCAGATTTCAAGTAAAGCTCTGTCTTTTTTACGATTTGCGACGAATTTACTCTGTATTCAATAATAACTGAAAACTAAATGACGTTCAAATGATCTGTATATTATAGCTTATCCAATGTATTCATAGAAAACGTCAAGATAACTTAAAATATAGAGGTTGGACGTCATTTGAAAAGGGAAAGAACGATTCCAAACGTTTCAGAGGTATCAATCACAGATATATAATGGAATGAAATTTTGTGATCGTTCTATGTATCTAATCAGATTTTAAGTGAAGCTTTGTCATTTTAACGATTTGAGACATATTTACTCTGTATTAGACCTAGGATGAGACTTTCTTTCGATCAGGCATTCAATCTATAGCTTCAATAATAACTGATAGTTAGAAGACGTTCAAATGCTCTTTACATTATACACTTTATGCGATGTATACAATGTATACATAGTAAACGTCAATATTACTCAAAATATAGAGGTAGGACGTAATCTTACACGACAAGGAACGATTCCAAACGTTTCAGAGGTATCAAACGCAGATATATGATGGAATTAAATTGTGTGATCGTTCTGTGTATCTATTCATATTTCAAGTGAAGCTCTGTCTTTCTTACGATTTGAGACGTGTTTACTCTGTATTAGACCTAGGATGAGACTTTCCTTCGTTCAGGAATTCAATCGATAGCTTCATTAATAACTGAAAATTAAAAGATGTTCAAATGCTCTGTACATTATATCTTATGCTATGTATACCTAGAAAACGTCAATATAACTCAAAATATAATGTTAGGACGTCATTTGGCACGGGAAAGAACGATTAACAACGTTTCAGAGGTATCAAACCCAGATATATGATGGAATTAAGTTTTGTGATCGTTCTATGTATCTAATCAGATTTCAAGTGGAGCTCTGTCTTCTTCACGATTTGAGACGTATTTAATCTGTATTAGACCTATGATGAGACTCTCCTTCTTTTAGGAATTCAATCGATAGCTTCATTAATAACTGAAAATTATAAGACGCTCGAATGCTGTGTAAATTATATCTTATGCAATGTATACACAGGAAACGTTAAGAATACTCAAAATATAGAGGTAGGATGTAATCTGACCCGATAAAGAACGATTCCAAAGCTTTCAGAGGTATCAAACACAGATATATGATGGAATTAAATTGTGTGATCGTTCTGTGTATCTAATCAGATTTCAAGTGGAGCTCTGTCTGCCATACAATTTGGGACGTATTTACTCCGTATTAGTCCTAGGAAGAGACTTTTTCTCGATCAGGAATACAATCTATAGCTTCATTAATAACTGAAAACTAAAAGACGTTCAAATGCTCTGTACATTATATCTTATGCAATGTATACATAGGAAACGTCAAGATAACTTAAAATGTAGAGATAGGACGTAATCTGACACGAGAAAGAACGATTCCAAACGTTTCAGATGTATCAAACGCAGATATTTGATGGAATTAAATTTTGTGATCGTTCTGTGTATCTAATCAGATTTCAAGTAAAGCTCTGTCTTTTTTACGATTTGCGACGAATTTACTCTGTATTCAATAATAACTGAAAACTAAATGACGTTCAAATGATCTGTATATTATAGCTTATCCAATGTATTCATAGAAAACGTCAAGATAACTTAAAATATAGAGGTTGGACGTCATTTGAAAAGGGAAAGAACGATTCCAAACGTTTCAGAGGTATCAATCACAGATATATAATGGAATGAAATTTTGTGATCGTTCTATGTATCTAATCAGATTTTAAGTGAAGCTTTGTCATTTTAACGATTTGGGACATATTTACTCTGTATTAGACCTAGGATGAGACTTTCTTTCGATCAGGCATTCAATCTATAGCTTCAATAATAACTGATAGTTAGAAGACGTTCAAATGCTCTTTACATTATATACTTTATGCGATGTATACAATGTATACAGAGTAAACGTCAATATTACTCAAAATATAGAGGTAGGACGTAATCTTACACGACAAGGAACGATTCCAAACGTTTCAGAGGTATCAAACGCAGATATATGATGGAATTAAATTGTGTGATCGTTCTGTGTATCTATTCATATTTCAAGTGAAGCTCTGTCTTTCTTACGATTTGAGACGTGTTTACTCTGTATTAGACCTAGGATGAGACTTTCCTTCGTTCAGGAATTCAATCGATAGCTTCATTAATAACTGAAAATTAAAAGACGTTCAAATGCTCTGTACATTATATCTTATGCTATGTATACCTAGAAAACGTCAATATAACTCAAAATATAATGTTAGGACGTCATTTGGCACGGGAAGGAACGATTCCAACCGTTTCAGAGTTATCAAACGCAGATATATGACGGAATTAAGTTTTGTGATCTTTCTATGTATCTAATCAGATTTCAAGTAGAGCTTTGTCTTTTTCACGATTTGGGACGTATTTAATCTGTATTAGACCTAGGATAAGACTTTCCTTCGTTCAGAAATTCAATCGATAACTTCATTAATAACTGAAAATTAAAAGACGTTCAACTGCTCTGTACATTATATCTTATGCATTGTATACATAGAACACGTCAAGATAACTTAAAATACAGAGGTTGGACGTCATTTGACACCGGAAAAAACGATTAAAAACGTTTCAGAGGTATCAAACACAGATATATGATGGAATTAAATTGTGTGATCGTTCTGTGTATCTAATCAGATTTCAAGTGGAGCTCTGTCTGCCATACAATTTGGGACGTATTTACTCCGTATTAGTCCTAGGAAGAGACTTTTTCTCGATCAGGAATACAATCTATAGCTTCATTAATAACTGAAAACTAAAAGACGTTCAAATGCTCTGTACATTATATCTTATGCAATGTATACATAGGAAACGTCAAGATAACTTAAAATGTAGAGATAGGACGTAATCTGACACGAGAAAGAACGATTCCAAACGTTTCAGATGTATCAAACGCAGATATTTGATGGAATTAAATTTTGTGATCGTTCTGTGTATCTAATCAGATTTCAAGTAAAGCTCTGTCTTTTTTACGATTTGCGACGAATTTACTCTGTATTCAATAATAACTGAAAACTAAATGACGTTCAAATGATCTGTATATTATAGCTTATCCAATGTATTCATAGAAAACGTCAAGATAACTTAAAATATAGAGGTTGGACGTCATTTGAAAAGGGAAAGAACGATTCCAAACGTTTCAGAGGTATCAATCACAGATATATAATGGAATGAAATTTTGTGATCGTTCTATGTATCTAATCAGATTTTAAGTGAAGCTTTGTCATTTTAACGACTTGGGACATATTTACTCTGTATTAGACCTAGGATGAGACTTTCTTTCGATCAGGCATTCAATCTATAGCTTCAATAATAACTGATAGTTAGAAGAAGTTCAAATGCTCTTTACATTATATACTTTATGCGATGTATACAATGTATACAGAGTAAACGTCAATATTACTCAAAATATAGAGGTAGGACGTAATCTTACACGACAAGGAACGATTCCAAACGTTTCAGAGGTATCAAACGCAGATATATGATGGAATTAAATTGTGTGATCGTTCTGTGTATCTATTCATATTTCAAGTAAAGCTCTTTCTTTCTTACGATTTGAGACGTGTTTACTCTGTATTAGACCTAGGATGAGACTTTCCTTCGTTCAGGAATTCAATCGATAGCTCCATTAATAACTGAAAATAAAAGACGTTCAATTGCTCTGTACATTATATCTTATGCATTGTATACATATAACAGGTCAAGATAACTTAAAATACAGAGGTTGGACGTCATATGACACAGGAAAGAACGATTAAAAACGTTTCAGATGTATCAAACGCAGATATATGATGGAAATAAATTTTGTGATCGTTCTGTGCATCTAATCAGATTTCAAGTGAAGCTCTGTCTTTTTTACGATTTGGGACGAATTTACTCTGTATTAGACCTAGAATGAGACTTTTATTCGTTCAGGAATTCAATCTATACCTTCATTAATAACTGAAAACTAAAAGACTTTCAAATGCACTGTACATCATGTCTTATGCTATGTATACATAGAAAATGTCAATATAACTCAAAATATAGTGGTAGGACGTATTCTTACACGAGAAGGAACGATTCCAACCATTTCAGAGTTATCAAACGCAGATATATGACGGAATTAAGTTTTGTGATCTTTCTATGTATCTAATCAGATTTCAAGTAGAGCTTTGTCTTTTTCACGATTTGGGACGTACTTAATCTGTATAAGACCTAGGATAAGACTTTCCTTCGTTCAGGAATTCAATCGATAACTTCATTAATAACTGAAAATTAAAAGACGTTCAACTGCTCTGTACATTATATCTTATGCATTGTATACATAGAACACGTCAAGATAACTTAAAATACAGAGGTTGGACGTCATTTGACACCGGAAAAAACGATTAAAAACGTTTCAGAGGTATCAAACGCAGATATATGATGGAATTAAATTTTGTGATCGTTCTATGTATCTAATCATATTTCAAGTGGAGCTCTGTCTTCTTCACGATTTGAGACGTATTTAATCTGTATTAGACCTAGGATGACACTTTCGTTCGTTTAGGAATTCAATCGAAAACTTCATTAATATCTGAAAATCAAAAGAAGTTCAAATGCTCTGTACATTATATCTTATGCAAAGTATACTTAAGAAACGTCAAGATAACTTGAAATATAGAGGTTGGACGTCATTTGACACGGGCAAGAAGGAATAAACTATCTTAAAATATAGAGGTAAGACGTCATTCGACACGGGAATGAACGATTTTAATCGTTTCAGAGGTATCAAACACAGATATATGATGGAATTATGTTTTGTGATCGATCTGTGTATCTAATCAGATTTTGAGTGGAGCTCTGTCTTTTTAACGATTTGGGACATATTTACTCTGTATTAGACCTAAGATGAGACTTTCTTTCGATCAGGGATTCAACCTATAGCTTCTTTAAAAACTGAAAATTAGAAGACGTTCAAATGCTCTTTACATTATATATTTTATGCAATGTATACATAGTAAACGTCAAGATTACTCAAAATATAGAGGTTGGACGACATTTGGCACGGGAAAGAACGATTAACAACGTTTCAGAGGTATCAAACCCAGATATATGATGGAATTAAGTTTTGTGATCGTTCTATGTATCTAATCAGATTTCAAGTGGAGCTCTGTCTGCCATACAATTTGGGACGTATTTACTCCGTATTAGTCCTAGGAAGAGACTTTTTCTCGATCAGGAATACAATCTATAGCTTCATTAATAACTGAAAACTAAAAGACGTTCAAATGCTCTGTACATTATATCTTATGCAATGTATACATAGGAAACGTCAAGATAACTTAAAATGTAGAGATAGGACGTAATCTGACACGAGAAAGAACGATTCCAAACGTTTCAGAGGTATCAATCACAGATATATAATGGAATGAAATTTTGTGATCGTTCTATGTATCTAATCAGATTTTAAGTGAAGCTTTGTCATTTTAACGATTTGGGACATATTTACTCTGTATTAGACCTAGGATGAGACTTTCTTTCGATCAGGCATTCAATCTATAGCTTCAATAATAACTGATAGTTAGAAGACGTTCAAATGCTCTTTACATTATATACTTTATGCGATGTATACAATGTATACACAGTAAACGTCAATATTACTCAAAATATAGAGGTAGGACGTAATCTTACACGACAAGGAACGATTCCAAACGTTTCAGAGGTATCAAACGCAGATATATGATGGAATTAAATTGTGTGATCGTTCTGTGTATCTATTCATATTTCAAGTGGAGCTCTGTCTTTTTCACGATTTGAGACGTATTTACATTGTATTAGACCTAGGATGAGACTTTCCTTCGTTCAGGAATTCAATCGATAGCTTCATCAATAACTGAAAATTAAAAGACGTTCAACTGCTCTGTACATTATATCTTATGCTATGTATACATAGAAAATGTCAATATAACTCAAAATATAGTGGTAGGACGTCATTCGACAGGGGAAAGAACGATTCCAAACGTTTCAGAGGTATCAAACTCAGATATATGATGGAATAAAGTTTTGTGATCGATTTGTGTATCTAATCAGAATTCAAGTGGAGCTCTGTCTTTTTCACGATTTGAGACGTATTCACTCTGTATTAGACCTAGGATGAGACTTTCCTTCGTTCAGGAATTCAATCGATAGCTCCATTAATAACTGAAAATAAAAGACGTTCAATTGCTCTGTACATTATATCGTATGCATTGTATACATAGAACAGGTCAAGATAACTTAAAATACAGAGGTTGGACGTCATATGACACAGGAAAGAACGATTAAAAACGTTTCAGATGTATCAATCGCAGATATATGATGGAAATAAATTTTGTGATCGTTCTGTGCATCTAATCAGATTTCAAGTGAAGCTCTGTCTTTTTTACGATTTGGGACGAATTTACTCTGTATTAGACCTAGGATGAGACTTTTATTCGTTCAGGAATTCAATCTATACCTTCATTAATAACTGAAAACTAAAAGACGTTCAAATGCACTGTACATCATATCTTATGCTATGTATACATAGAAAATGTCAATATAACTCAAAATATAGTGGTAGGACGTATTCTTACACGAGAAGGAACGATTCCAACCGTTTCAGAGTTATCAAACGCAGATATATGATGGAATTAAGTTTTGTGATCGTTCTATGTATCTAATCAGATTTCAAGTGGAGCTCGGTTTTTTTACGATTTGAGAAGTGTTTACTCTGTATTAGACCTAGGATGAGACTTTCCTTCGTTCAGGAATTCAATCGGTAACTTCATTAATAACTGAAAATTAAAAGACGTTCAACTGCTCTGTACATTATATCTTATGCATTGTATACATAGAACACGTCAAGATAACTTAAAATACAGAGGTTGGACGTCATTTGACACGGGAAAGAACGATTAAAAACGTTTCAGAAGTATCAAACGCAGATATATGATGGAATTAAATTTTGTGATCGTTCTATGTATCTAATCATATTTCAAGTGGAGCTCTGTCTTCTTCACGATTTGAGACGTATTTAATCTATTAGACCTAGGATGACACTTTCGTTCGTTTAGGAATTCAATCGAAAACTTCATTAATATCTGAAAATCAAAAGAAGTTCAAATGCTCTGTACATTATATCTTATGCAAAGTATACTTAAGAAACGTCAAGATAACTTGAAATATAGAGGTTGGACGTCATTTGACACGGGCAAGAAGGAATAAACTATCTTAAAATATAGAGGTAAGACGTCATTCGACACGGGAATGAACGATTTTAATCGTTTCAGAGGTATCAAACACAGATATATGATGGAATTATGTTTTGTGATCGATCTGTGTATCTAATCAGATTTTGAGTGGAGCTCTGTCTTTTTAACGATTTGGGACATATTTACTCTGTATTAGACCTAAGATGAGACTTTCTTTCGATCAGGGATTCAACCTATAGCTTCTTTAAAAACTGAAAATTAGAAGACGTTCAAATGCCCTTTACATTATATATTTTATGCAATGTATACATAGTAAACGTCAAGATTACTCAAAATATAGAGATAGGACGTAATTTGACACGAGAAAGAACGATTAAAAACGTGTCTGAGGTATCAAACGCAGATATATGATGGAATTAAATTTTGTGTTCGTTCTGTGTATCTAATCAGATTTCAAGTAGAGCTCTGCCTTTTTTACGATTTGGGACGTATTTAATCTGTATTAGACCTACGATGAGACTTTCGTTCGTTTAGGAATTCAATCGATAGCTTCATTAATAACTGAAAATTAAACTACGTTCAAGTGCTCTCTACTTTATATCTTATGCAATGTATACATGAGAAACGTCAAGATAACTCAAAATATAGAGGTTGGACGACATTTGGCACGGGAAAGAACGATTAACAACGTTTCAGAGGTATCAAACCCAGATATATGATGGAATTAAGTTTTGTGATCGTTCTATGTATCTAATCAGATTTCAAGTGGAGCTCTGTCTTCTTCACGATTTGAGACGTATTTAATCTGTATTAGACCTAGGATGAGACTCTCGTTCTTTTAGGAATTCAATCGATAGCTTCATTAATAACTGAAAATTATAAGACGCTCGAATGCTGTGTAAATTATATCTTATGCAATGTATACACAGGAAACGTCAAGAATACTCAAAATATAGAGGTAGGATGTAATCTGACCCGATAAAGAACGATTCCAAACCTTTCAGAGGTATCAAACACAGATATATGATGGAATTAAATTGTGTGATCGTTCTGTGTATCCAATCATATTTCAAATGGAGCTCTGTCTACTTTACAATTTGAGACGTATTTACTCTGTAATAGACCTAGGATGAGACTTTCCTTCGTTCAGGAATTTGATCGATAGCTTCATTAATAACTGAAAATTATAAGACGCTCGAACGCTGTGTAAATTATATCTTATGCAATGTATAGACAGGAGACGTCAAGAATACTCAAAATATAGAGGTAGGATGTAATCTGACCCGATAAAGAACGATTCCAAACCTTTCAGAGGTATCAAACACAGATATATCATGGAATTGAGTTTTGTGATCGTTCTATGTATCTAATCAGATTTCAACTGGAGCTCTGTCTTCTTCACGATTTGATACGTATTTAATCTGTATTATACCTACGATGAGACGCTCCTTCTTTTAGGAATTCAATCGATAGCTTCATTAATAACTGAAAATTAAAAGACGCTCAAATGCTGTGTACATTATATCTTATGCAATGTATACATAGAAAACGTCAAGATAACTTAAAATATAGAGGTAGGACGTAATCTGACACGATAAAGAACGATTCCAAACGTTTCAGAGGTATCAAACGCAGATATATGATGGAATTAAATTGTGTGATCGTTCTGTGTATCTAATCAGATTTCAAGTGGAGCTCTGTCTGCCATACGATTTGGGACGTATTTACTCCGTATTAGTCCTAGGAAGAGACTTTTTCTCGATCAGGAATTCAATCTATAGCTTCATTAATAACTGAAAACTAAAAGACGTTCAAATACTCTGTACATTATATCTTATGCAATGTATACATAGAAAACGTCAAGATAACTTAAAATATAGAGGTAGGACGTAATCTGACACGATAAAGAACGATTCCAAACGTTTCAGAGGTATCAAACGCAGATATATGATGAAATTACATTGTGTGATCGTTCTGTGTATCTAATCAGATTTCAAGTGGAGCTCTGTCTGCCATACGATTTGGGACGTATTTACTCTGTATTAGACCTAGGAAGAGACTTTCTCTCGATCAGGCATTCAATCTATAGCTTCAATAATAACTGAAAATTAGAAGAAATTCAAATGATATTTACAGTATATCTTATGCAATGTATACATAGAAAACGTCAAGATAACTTAAAATATAGAGGTGAGACGTAATTTGACAAGGAAAAGAACGATTAAAAACGTTTCGGAGGTATCAAACACAGACATTTGCTGGAATTAAATTTTGTAATCGTTCTATATATCTAATCAGAACTCAGGTGGAGCTCTGTCTTTTTCACGATTTGAGACGTATTTACTCTGTATTAGACCTAGGATGCGACTTTCCTTCGTTCAGGAATTCAATCGATAGCTTCATTAATAACTGAAAACTAAAAGACGTTCAAATGCACTGTACATCATATCTTATGCAATATATACATAGGAAACGTCAAGATAACTCAAAATATAGAGATAGGATGTAATCTGACACGATAAAGAACGATTCCAAACGTTTCAGAGGTATCAAACACAGATATATGATGGAATTTAGTGTTGTAATCGTTCTATGTATCTAATCAGATTTCAAGTGGAGCTCTGTCTTCTTCACGATTTGAGACGTATTTAATCTGTATTAGACCTAGGATGAGACTCTCCTTCTTTTAGGAATTCAATCGATAGCTTCATTAATAACTGAAAATTATAAGACGCTCGAACGCTGTGTAAATTATATCTTATGCAATGTATACACAGGAAACGTCAAGAATACTCAAAATATAGAGGTAGGATGTAATCTGACCCGATAAAGAACGATTCCAAAACTTTCAGATGTATCAAACACAGATATATCATGGAATTGAGTTTTGTGAACGTTCTATGTATCTAATCAGATTTCAAGTGGAGCTCTGTCTTCTTCACGATTTGATACGTATTTAATCTGTATTAGACCTACGATGAGACGCTCCTTCTTTTAGGAATTCTATCGATAGCTTCATTAATAACTGAAAATTAAAAGACGCTCAAATGCTGTGTACATTATATCTTATGCAATGTATACATAGAAAACGTCAAGATAACTTAAAATATAGAGGTAGGACGTAATCTGACACGATAAAGAACGATTCCAAACGTTTCAGAGGTATCAAACGCAGATATATGATGGAATTAAATTGTGTGATCGTTCTGTGTATCTAATCAGATTTCAAGTGGAGCTCTGTCTGCCATACGATTTGGGACGTATTTTCTCCGTATTAGTCCTAGGAAGAGACTTTTTCTCGATCAGGAATACAATCTATAGCTTCATTAATAACTGAAAACTAAAAGACGCTCAAATGCTGTGTACATTATATCTTATGCAATGTATACATAGAAAACGTCAAGATAACTTAAAATATAGAGGTAGGACGTAATCTGACACGATAAAGAACGATTCCAAACGTTTCAGAGGTATCAAACGCAGATATATGATGAAATTACATTGTGTGATCGTTCTGTGTATCTAATCAGATTTCAAGTGGAGCTCTGTCTGCCATACGATTTGGGACGTATTTACTCTGTATTAGACCTAGGAAGAGACTTTCTCTCGATCAGGCATTCATTCTATAGCTTCAATAATAACTGAAAATTAGAAGAAGATCAAATGATATTTACAGTATATCTTATGCAATGTATACATAGAAAACGTCAAGATAACTTAAAATATAGAGGTGAGACGTAATTTGACAAGGAAAAGAACGATTAAAAACGTTTCGGAGGTATCAAACACAGATATATGATGGAATTTAGTGTTGTAATCGTTCTAGGTATCCAATCATATTTCAAATGGAGCTCTGTCTACTTTACAATTTGAGACGTATTTACTCTGTATTAGACCTAGGATGAGACTTTCCTTCCTTCAGGAATTCAATCGATAGCTACATTAATAACCAAAAATTAAAAGACGTTCAAATGCTCTGTACATTATATCATATGCAATGTATTTATATAAAACTTCAAGATGACTTGAAATATAGAGGTTGGACGTAATCTGACACGATATAGAGCGATTCCAAACGTTTCAGAGGTATCAAACACAGATATATGATGGAATTTAGTGTTGTAATCGTTCTAGGTATCCAATCATATTTCAAATGGAGCTATGTCTACTTTACAATTTGAGACGTATTTACTCTGTAATAGACCTAGGATGAGACTTTCCTTCGTTCAGGAATTCAATCGATAGCTTCATTAATAACTGAAAATTAAAAGTCGTTCAAATGCCCATTACATTATATCTTATGCAATGTATACATAGTAAAGGTCAAGACTACTCAAAATATACAGGTAGGACGTAATCTGACACGAGAAAGAACGATTCCAAATGTTTCAGAGGTATGAAACGCAGATATATGATGGAATTAACTTTTGTGTTCGATCTGTGTATCTAATCAGATTTCAAGTGAAGCTTTGTCTTTTTTACGATTTTAGACGTAGTTACTCTGTATTAGACCTCGGATGAGACTTTCCTCCGTTCTGGAATACTATTGATAGCTTCATTAATAACTGAAAATTAAAAGACGTTCAAATGCTCTGTACATTATATCTTATGCAATGTATACATAGGAAACGTCAAGACTACTCAAAATGAAGAGGTAGGACGTAATCTGACACGAGAAGGAACGATTCCAAACGTTTCAGACGTATCACACACAGATATATGATGGAATTAAGTTTTGTGACCGTTCTATGTATCTAATCATATTTCAGATGGAGCTGTGTCTTTTTTACGATTTGAGACGTATTTACTCTGTATTAGACCTAGGATGAGACTTTTCTTCGTTCAAGAATTCAATCTCTACCTTCATTAATAACTGAAAATTAGAAGACGTGCAAATGCCCATTACATTATATCTTATGCAATGTATACATAGTAAAGATCAAGACTACTCAAAATATACAGGTAGGACGTAATCTGACACGAGAAAGAACGATTCCAAATGTTTCAGACGTATCAAACCCAGATACATGATGGAAATATGTTTTGTAATTGTTCTGTGTATCGAATCAGATTTCAAGTGAAGCTCTGTCTTTTTCACGATTTGGGACGTATTTACTCTGTATTAGACCCAGGATTAGACTTTTCTTCGTTCAGGAATTCAATCTCTACCTTCATTAATAACTGAAAATTAGAAGACGTTCAAATGCTCTTTACATCATATTTTATGCAATATATACATAGAAATCGTCAAGATAACTCAAAATATAGAGGTAGGACGTAATCTGACACGAGAAAGAACGATTCCAAACGTTTCATGTAACAAATACAGATATATGATCGAATAAAGTATTGTGTTCGATCTGTGTATCTAATCAGATTTCAAGTGCAGCTTTGTCTGTTTTACGATTTCAGACGTAGTTACTCTGTATTAGACCTAGGATGAGACTTTTCTTCGTTCAGGAATTCAATCTCTATCTTCATTACTAGCTGAAAACTAAAAGACGTTCAAATGCTCTGTACACTATATCTTATGCTATGTATACATAGGAAACGTCAAGATTACTCAAAATATAGAGGTAGGACGTAATTTGACACGCGAAAGAACGAATCCTAACGTTTCGGGGGTATCAAATACAGATATATGATGGAATTAAGTTTTGTAATCGTTCTATGTATCTAATCAGATTTCAGGTGCAGCTTTGTCTTTTTTACGATTTGAGACGTATTTACTCTGTATTAGACCTAGGATGAGACTTTCCTTCGTTCAGGAATTCCATCGATAGCTTCATTAATAACTCAAAAATAAAAGACGTTCTAATGCGCTGTACATTATATCTTATTCAATGTATACATAGAAAACATCAAGATAACTTTGAATATAGAGGTAGGACGTAATGTGACACGAGATAGAACGATTCCTAACGTTTCAGATGTTTCAAACACAGATATATGATGGAATTAAATTTTGTAATCGTTCTATGTATCTACTCAGATTTCAAGAGGAGCTTTGTCTTTTTTACGATTTCAGGCGTAGTTACCCTGTATTAGACCTAGGATGAGACTTTTTTTCGTTCAGGAATTCAATCTATCGCTTCATTAATAACAGAAAATTAAAGGAAGTTCAAATGCTCTGTACATTATATCTTATGCAATGTATACATGGGAAACTTCAAGATAACTTAAAATATAGAGGTAGGACGTAATTTGACACGAGAAAGAACGATTGTAATTGTTTCAGAGTTATCAAACACAGATACATGATGGAATAAAGTATTGTAATCGTTCTATGTATCTAATCAGATTTCAAGTGGAGCTTTGTCTTTTTTACGATTTGAGACGTATTTACTCTGCATTAGACCTAGGATGATACTTTCCTTCGTTAAAGAATTCAATCGCTAGCTTCATTAATAACTGAAAATTAAAAGACGTTCAAACGCTCTGTACATTATATCTTATGCAATGTATACATAGAAAACGTCAAGATAACTTAAAAAATAGAGGTTGGACGTCATATGACATGCGAAAGAACGATTATAAACGTTTCAGAGGTATCAAACGCAGATATATGATGGAATTCAATTTTGTAATCGTTCTATGTATCTAATCAGATTTCAAGTGGAGCTTTGTCTTTTTTACGATTTAAGACGTATTTACTCTGTATTAGACATAGGATGAGACTTTCCTTCGTTCAGAAATTCAATCGATAGCTTCATTAATATCTGAAAATTAAATGATTTTCAAATGCTCTGTACATTATATCTTATGGAATGTATACATATGAAACGTCAAGATGACTTAAAATATAGAGGTAGGACGTAATCTGACACGAGAAGGAACGATTCCAAACGTTTTAGAGGTATCAAACGCAAATATATGATGGAATTAAGTTTTGTAATCGTTCTATGTATCTAATCAGATTTCAAGTGGAGCTTTGTCTTTTTTACGATTTAAGACGTATTTACTCTGTATTAGACATAGGATGAGACTTTCCTTCGTTCAGAAATTCAATCGATAGCTTCATTAATATCTGAAAATTAAATGATTTTCAAATGCTCTGTACATTATATCTTATGGAATGTATACATATGAAACGTCAAGATGACTTAAAATATAGAGGTAGGACGTAATCTGACACGAGAAGGAACGATTCCAAACGTTTTAGAGGTATCAAACGCAAATATATGATGGAATTAAGTTTTGTAATCGTTCTATGTATCTAATCAGATTTCAAGTGAAACTTTGTCTTTTTTACTATTTGAGACGTAGCTACTCTGAATTAGACCTAGGATGAGGCTTCCCTTCGTTTAGGAATTCAATCGATAGCTTCATTATTAACTGAAAATTAAAAGACGTTCAAATGCGCTGTACATTATATCTTATGCAATGTATACATAGAAAGCGTCAAGATAACTTGAAATATGGAGGTAGGACGTAATTTGACTCGAGAAAGAACAATTCCAAACGTTTCAGAGGTATCAAACCCAGATATATGATGGAAATAAGTTTTGAATAGTTTTGTGTATCCAATCAGATTCTGAGTGCAGCTCTGTCTTTCTTAAGATTTGGGACGTATTTACTCTGTATTAGGCCTAGGATGAGACTTTTCTTCGTTCAGGAATTCAATCGATAGCTTCATTAATAACTGAAAATTAAAAGACGTTCAAATACTCTGTACATTATATCTTATGCAATGTATAGATAGGAAACGTCAAGATTACTCAAAATATAGAGGTAGGACGCAATTTGATACGCGAAAGAACGTTTCCTAACGTTTCGGAGGTATCAAACGCAGATATATGATGGAATTAAATATTGTAATCGTTCTATGTATCTAATCAGATTTCAAGTGAAGCTCTGTCTTTTTTACGATTTGAGACGTATTTAGTCTGTATTAGACCTAGGATGAGGCTTCCCTTCGTTTAGGAATTCAATCGATAGCTTCATTAATAACTGAAAATTAAAAGACGTTCAAACGCTCTGTACATTATATCTTATGCAATGTATACATAGAAAACGTCAAGATAACTTAAAAAATAGAGGTTGGACGTCATTTGACATGCGAAAGAACGATTATAAACGTTTCAGAGGTATCAAACCCAGATATATGATGGAAATAAGTTTTGAATCGTTTTGTGTATCCAATCAGATTCTGAGTGCAGTTCTGTCTTTCTTAAGATTTGGGACGTATTTACTCTGTATTAGGCCTACGATGAGACTTTTCTTCGTTCAGGAATTCAATCGATAGCTTCATTAATAACTGAAAATTAAAAGACGTTCAAATGCTCTGTACATTATATCTTATGCAATGTATAGATAGGAAACGTCAAGATTACTCAAAATATAGAGATAGGACGTAATTTGACACGCGAAAGAACGATTCCTAACGTTTCGGAGGTATCAAACGCAGATATATGATGGAATTAAATATTGTAATCGTTCTATGTATCTAATCAGATTTCAAGTGAAGCTCTGTCTTTTTTACGATTTGAGACGTATTTAGTCTGTATTAGACCTAGGATGAGGCTTCCCTTCGTTTAGGAATTCAATCGATAGCTTCATTAATAACTGAAAATTAAAAGACGTTCAAACGCTCTGTACATTATATCTTATGCAATGTATACATAGAAAACGTCAAGATAACTTAAAAAATAGAGGTTGGACGTCATTTGACATGCGAAAGAACGATTATAAACGTTTCAGAGGTATCAAACCCAGATATATGATGGAAATAAGTTTTGAATCGTTTTGTGTATCCAATCAGATTCTGAGTGCAGTTCTGTCTTTCTTAAGATTTGGGACGTATTTACTCTGTATTAGGCCTACGATGAGACTTTTCTTCGTTCAGGAATTCAATCGATAGCTTCATTAATAACTGAAAATTAAAAGACGTTCAAATGCTCTGTACATTATATCTTATGCAATGTATAGATAGGAAACGTCAAGATTACTCAAAATATAGAGGTAGGACGTAATTTGACACGCGAAAGAACGATTCCTAACGTTTCGGAGGTATCAAACGCAGATATATGATGGAATTAAATTTTGTAATCGTTCTATGTATCTAATCAGATTTCAAGTGAAGCTCTATCTTTTTTACGATTTGAGACGTATTTAGTCTGTATTAGACCTAGGATGAGGCTTCCCTTCGTTTAGGAATTCAATCGATAGCTTCATTAATAAGTGAAAATTAAAAGACGTTCAAATGCTCTGTACATTATATCTTATGGAATGTATACATAGGAAACGTCAAGATGACTTAAAATATAGAGGTAGGACGTCATTTGACACGCGAAAGAAGGATTCCTAACGTTTCGGAGGTATCAAACACAGATATATGATGGAATTAACGTTTGTAACCGTTCTGTGTATCCAATCAGAATTCAAATGAAGCTCTGTCTTTTTCACGATTGGGGACGTATTTACTCTGTATTAGGCCTAGGATGAGACTTTTCTTCGTTCAGGAATTCAATCTCTATCTTCATTAATAACTGAAAATTAAAAGACGTTCAAATGCACTGAACATCATATCTTATGCAATATATACATAGAAATCGTCAAGATAACTCAAAATATAGAGCTAGGACGTAATCTGACACGAGAAAGAACGATTCCAAATGTTTCAGACGTATCAAACCCAGATACATGATGGAAATATGTTTTGTAATTGTTCTGTGTATCCAATCAGATTTCAAGTGAAGCTCTGACTTTTTCACGATTTGGGACGTATTTACTCTGTATTAGACCCAGGATTAGACTTTTCTTCGTTCAGGAATTCAATCTCTACCTTCATTAATAACTGAAAATTAGAAGACGTTCAAATGCTCTTTACATCATATCTTATGCAATATATACATAGAAATCGTCAAGATAACTCAAAATATAGAGGTAGGACGTAATCTGACACGAGAAAGAACGATTCCAAACGTTTCAGATGTAACAATTACAGATATATGATCGAATAAAGTATTGTGTTCGGTCTGTGTATCTAATCAGATTTCAAGTGCAGCTTTGTCTTTTTTACGATTTCAGACGTAGTTACTCTGTATTAGGCCTACGATGAGACTTTTCTTCGTTCAGGAATTCAATCGATAGCTTCATTAATAACTGAAAATTAAAAGACGTTCAAATGCTCTGTACATTATATCTTATGCAATGTATAGATAGGAAACGTCAAGATTACTCAAAATATAGAGATAGGACGTAATTTGACACGCGAAAGAACGATTCCTAACGTTTCGGAGGTATCAAACGCAGATATATGATGGAATTAAATATTGTAATCGTTCTATGTATCTAATCAGATTTCAAGTGAAGCTCTGTCTTTTTTACGATTTGAGACGTATTTAGTCTGTATTAGACCTAGGATGAGGCTTCCCTTCGTTTAGGAATTCAATCGATAGCTTCATTAATAACTGAAAATTAAAAGACGTTCAAACGCTCTGTACATTATATCTTATGCAATGTATACATAGAAAACGTCAAGATAACTTAAAAAATAGAGGTTGGACGTCATTTGACATGCGAAAGAACGATTATAAACGTTTCAGAGGTATCAAACCCAGATATATGATGGAAATAAGTTTTGAATCGTTTTGTGTATCCAATCAGATTCTGAGTGCAGTTCTGTCTTTCTTAAGATTTGGGACGTATTTACTCTGTATTAGGCCTACGATGAGACTTTTCTTCGTTCAGGAATTCAATCGATAGCTTCATTAATAACTGAAAATTAAAAGACGTTCAAATGCTCTGTACATTATATCTTATGCAATGTATAGATAGGAAACGTCAAGATTACTCAAAATATAGAGGTAGGACGTAATTTGACACGCGAAAGAACGATTCCTAACGTTTCGGAGGTATCAAACGCAGATATATGATGGAATTAAATTTTGTAATCGTTCTATGTATCTAATCAGATTTCAAGTGAAGCTCTATCTTTTTTACGATTTGAGACGTATTTAGTCTGTATTAGACCTAGGATGAGGCTTCCCTTCGTTTAGGAATTCAATCGATAGCTTCATTAATAAGTGAAAATTAAAAGACGTTCAAATGCTCTGTACATTATATCTTATGGAATGTATACATAGGAAACGTCAAGATGACTTAAAATATAGAGGTAGGACGTCATTTGACACGCGAAAGAAGGATTCCTAACGTTTCGGAGGTATCAAACACAGATATATGATGGAATTAACGTTTGTAACCGTTCTGTGTATCCAATCAGAATTCAAATGAAGCTCTGTCTTTTTCACGATTGGGGACGTATTTACTCTGTATTAGGCCTAGGATGAGACTTTTCTTCGTTCAGGAATTCAATCTCTATCTTCATTAATAACTGAAAATTAAAAGACGTTCAAATGCACTGAACATCATATCTTATGCAATATATACATAGAAATCGTCAAGATAACTCAAAATATAGAGCTAGGACGTAATCTGACACGAGAAAGAACGATTCCAAATGTTTCAGACGTATCAAACCCAGATACATGATGGAAATATGTTTTGTAATTGTTCTGTGTATCCAATCAGATTTCAAGTGAAGCTCTGACTTTTTCACGATTTGGGACGTATTTACTCTGTATTAGACCCAGGATTAGACTTTTCTTCGTTCAGGAATTCAATCTCTACCTTCATTAATAACTGAAAATTAGAAGACGTTCAAATGCTCTTTACATCATATCTTATGCAATATATACATAGAAATCGTCAAGATAACTCAAAATATAGAGGTAGGACGTAATCTGACACGAGAAAGAACGATTCCAAACGTTTCAGATGTAACAATTACAGATATATGATCGAATAAAGTATTGTGTTCGGTCTGTGTATCTAATCAGATTTCAAGTGCAGCTTTGTCTTTTTTACGATTTCAGACGTAGTTACTCTGTATTAGGCCTAGGATGAGACTTTTCTTCGTTCAGGAATTCAATCTCTATCTTCATTAATAGCTGAAAACTAAAAGACGTTTAAATGCTCTGTACATTATATCTTATGCAATGTATACATAGGAAACGTCAAGATTACCCAAAATATAGAGGTAGGACGTAATTTGACACGCGAAAGAACGATTCTAAACGTTTCAGAGGTATCAAACACAGATATATGATGGAATTCAATTTTGTAATCGTTCTATGTATCTAATCAGATTTCAAGTAGAGCTCTGTCTTTTTCACGTTTTGGGACGTATTTAATCTGTATTAGACCTAGCATGAGGCTTTCTACGTTCAGAAATTCAATCTATAGCTTCATTAGTAACTGAAAATCAAAAGACTTCCAAATGCTCCGTACAGCATATCTTCAAAATATAGAGGTAGGACGTCATTTGACAGGGGAAAGGACGAATAAAAACGTTTCAGAGGTGTCAAACCCAGATATATGATGGACATAAGTTTTGTAATCGTTCTGTGTATCTTATCAGGTTTAAAGTGAAGCTCTGTCTTTTTAACAATTTGGGACATATTTACTCTGTATTAGACCTAGAATGAGACTTTCCTTCGTTCAGGAATTCAATCGCTAGCTTCATTAATAACTGAAAATTAAAAGACGTTCAAATGCTCTGTACTTTATATCTTATGCAATGTATACATAGGAAACGTCAAGATTAATCAAAATATAGAGGTAGGACGTAATTTGACACGCGAAAGAACGATTCCAAACGTTTCAGATGTTTCAAACACAGAGATATGATGGAATTAAATTTTGTAATCGTTCTATGTATCTAATCAGATTTCAAGTGGAGCTTTGTCTTTTTTACGATTTTAGGCGTAGTTACTCTGTATTAGACCTAGGATGAGGCTTCCCTTCGTTTTGGAATTCAATCGATAGCCTCATTAATAACTGATAATTAAAAGACTTCCATATGCTGCGTACAGCATATCTTCAAAATATAGAGGTAGGGCGTCATTTGACAGGGGAAAGAACGAATAAAAACGTTTCAGAGGTGTCAAACCCAGATATATGATGGACATAAGTTTTGTAATCGTTCTGTGTATCTAATCAGATTAAAAGTGAAGCTCTGTCTTTTTAACAATTTGGGACATATTTACTCTGTATTAGACCTAGAATGAGACTTTGATTCGTTCAGGAATTCAATCGCTAGCTTCATTAATAACTGAAAATTAAAAGACGTTCAAATGCTCTGTACTTTATATCTTATGCAATGTATACATAGGAAACGTCAAGATAACTTAAAAAATAGAGGTTGGACGTCATTTGACATGCGAAAGAACGATTATAAACGTTTCAGAGGTATCAAACACAGATATATGATGGAATTCAATTTTGTAATCGTTCTATGTATCTAATCAGATTTCAAGTGGAGCTTTGTCTTTTTTACGATTTAAGACGTATTTACTCTGTATTAGACATTGGATGAGACTTTCCTTCGTTCAGGAATTCAATCGATATCTTCATTAATAACTGAAAATTAAATGATGTTCAAATGCTCTGTACATTATATCTTATGGAATGTATACATATGAAACGTCAAGATGACTTAAAATATAGAGGTAGGACGTAACCTGACACGAGAAGGAACGATTCCAAACGTTTTAGAGGTATCAAACGCAAATATATGATGGAATTAAGTTTTGTAATCGTTCTATGTATCTAATCAGATTTCAAGTGAAGCTTTGTCTTTTTTACGATTAAAGACGTATTTACTCCGTATTAGACCTAGGATGAGACTTTCCTTCGTTCGGGAATTCAATCGATAGCTTCATTAATAACTGAATATTAAAAGACGTTCAAATGCTCTGTACATTATATCTTATGCAATGTATACATAGAAAACGTCAAAATAACTTAAAATATAAATGTAAGACGTAATTTGACACGAGAAAAAACGATTCTAAACGTTTCAGAGGTATCAAACACAGATATATGATGGAATTAGATTTTGTAATCGTTCTATGTATCTAATCAGATTTCAAGTAGAGCTTTGTCTTTTTTACGATTTGAGACGTAGTTACTCTGTATTAGACCTAGGATGAGACTTTCCTTCGTTCAGGAATTCAATCGCTAGCTTCATTAATAACTGAAAATTAAAAGACGTTCAAATGCTCTGTACTTTATATCTTATGCAATGTATACATAGGAAACGTCAAGATTAATCAAAATATAGAGGTAGGACGTAATTTGACACGCGAAAGAACGATTCCAAACGTTTCAGATGTTTCAAACACAGAGATATGATGGAATTAAATTTTGTAATCGTTCTATGTATCTAATCAGATTTCAAGTGGAGCTTTGTCTTTTTTACGATTTTAGGCGTAGTTACTCTGTATTAGACCTAGGATGAGGCTTCCCTTCGTTTTGGAATTCAATCGATAGCCTCATTAATAACTGATAATTAAAAGACTTCCATATGCTGCGTACAGCATATCTTCAAAATATAGAGGTAGGGCGTCATTTGACAGGGGAAAGAACGAATAAAAACGTTTCAGAGGTGTCAAACCCAGATATATGATGGACATAAGTTTTGTAATCGTTCTGTGTATCTAATCAGATTAAAAGTGAAGCTCTGTCTTTTTAACAATTTGGGACATATTTACTCTGTATTAGACCTAGAATGAGACTTTGATTCGTTCAGGAATTCAATCGCTAGCTTCATTAATAACTGAAAATTAAAAGACGTTCAAATGCTCTGTACTTTATATCTTATGCAATGTATACATAGGAAACGTCAAGATAACTTAAAAAATAGAGGTTGGACGTCATTTGACATGCGAAAGAACGATTATAAACGTTTCAGAGGTATCAAACACAGATATATGATGGAATTCAATTTTGTAATCGTTCTATGTATCTAATCAGATTTCAAGTGGAGCTTTGTCTTTTTTACGATTTAAGACGTATTTACTCTGTATTAGACATTGGATGAGACTTTCCTTCGTTCAGGAATTCAATCGATATCTTCATTAATAACTGAAAATTAAATGATGTTCAAATGCTCTGTACATTATATCTTATGGAATGTATACATATGAAACGTCAAGATGACTTAAAATATAGAGGTAGGACGTAACCTGACACGAGAAGGAACGATTCCAAACGTTTTAGAGGTATCAAACGCAAATATATGATGGAATTAAGTTTTGTAATCGTTCTATGTATCTAATCAGATTTCAAGTGAAGCTTTGTCTTTTTTACGATTTAAGACGTATTTACTCCGTATTAGACCTAGGATGAGACTTTCCTTCGTTCGGGAATTCAATCGATAGCTTCATTAATAACTGAATATTAAAAGACGTTCAAATGCTCTGTACATTATATCTTATGCAATGTATACATAGAAAACGTCAAAATAACTTAAAATATAAATGTAAGACGTAATTTGACACGAGAAAAAACGATTCTAAACGTTTCAGAGGTATCAAACACAGATATATGATGGAATTAGATTTTGTAATCGTTCTATGTATCTAATCAGATTTCAAGTAGAGCTTTGTCTTTTTTACGATTTGAGACGTAGTTACTCTGTATTAGACCTAGGATGAGACTTTCCTTCGTTCAGGAATTCAATCGATAGCTTCATTAATAACTGAAAATTAAAAGACGTTCAAATGCTCTGTACATTATATCTTATGCAATGTATACATAGAAAACGTCAATATAACTTAAAAAATAGAGGTTGAACGTCATTTGACATGCGAAAGAACGATTAAAAACGTTTCAGAGGTATCAAACACAGATATATGATGGAATTCAATTTATTAATCGTTCTATGAATCTAATCAGATTTCAAGTGGATCTTTGTATTTTTTACGATTTAAGACGTATTTACTCCGTATTAGACTTAGGATGAGACTTTCCTTCGTTCAGGAATTCAATCGATAGCTTCATTAATAACTGAAAATTAAAAGACGTTCAAACGCTCTGTACATTATATCTTATGCAATGTATACATAGAAAACGTCAAGATATCTTAAAAAATAGAGGTTGGACGTCATTTGACATGCGAAAGAACGATTATAAACGTTTCAGAGGTATCAAACACAGATATATGATGGAATAAAGTTTTGTGTTCGATCTGTGTATCTAATCAGATTTCAAGTGGAGCTTTGTCTTTTTTACGATTTGAGACGTAGTTACTCTGTATTAGACCTAGGATGAGACTTTCCTTCGTTCAGGAATTCAATCGCTAGCTTCATTAATAACTGAAAATTAAAAGACGTTCAAATGCTCTGTACATTATATCTTATGCAATGTATACATATAAAACTTCAAGATATTTTAAAATATAGAGGTAGGACGTCATTCGACACGGGAAAGAACGATTCCAAACGTTTCAGATGTTTCAAACACAGATATATGATGGAATAAAGTTTTGTGTTCGATCTGTGTATCTAATCAGATTTCAAGTGGAGCTTTGTCTTTTTTACGATTTGAGACGTAGTTACTCTGTATTAGACCTATGATGAGACTTTCCTTCGTTCAGGAATTCAATCGATAGCTTCATTAATAACTGAAAATTAAAAGACGTTCAAATGCTCTGTACATTATATCTTATGCAATGTATTCATAGAAAACGTCAATATAACTTAAAAAATAGAGGTTGAACGTCATTTGACATGCGAAAGAACGATTAAAAACGTTTCAGAGGTATCAAACACAGATATATGATGGAATTCAATTTATTAATCGTTCTATGTATCTAATCAGATTTCAAGTGGAGCTTTGTATTTTTTACGATTTAAGACGTATTTACTCCGTATTAGACTTAGGATGAGACTTTCCTTCGTTCAGGAATTCAATCGATAGCTTCATTAATAACTGAAAATTAAAAGACGTTCAAACGCTCTGTACATTATATCTTATGCAATGTATACATAGAAAACGTCAAGATAACTTAAAAAATAGAGGTTGGACGTCATTTGACATGCGAAAGAACGATTATAAACGGTTCAGAGGTATCAAACACAGATATATGATGGAATTCAATTTTGTAATCGTTCTATGTATCTACTCAGATTTCAAGTGGAGCTTTGTATTTTTTACGATTTAAGACGTATTTACTCCGTATTAGACTTAGGATGAGACTTTCCTTCGTTCAGGAATTCAATCGATAGCTTCATTAATAACTGAAAATTAAAAGACGTTCAAACGCTCTGTACATTATATCTTATGCAATGTATACATAGGAAACGTCAAGATGACTTAAAATATAGAGGTAGGACGTAATCTGACACGAGAAGGAACGATTCCAAACGTTTCAGAGGTATCAAACACAGATATATGATGGAATAAAGGTTTGTGTTCGATCTGTGTATCTAATCAGATTTCAAGTGAAGCTTTGTCTTTTTTTACGATTTGAGATGTATTTACTCTGTATTAGACCTAGGATGAGACTTTAGTTCGTTCAGGAATTCAATCTATCGCTTCATTAATAACTGAAAATTAAAGGAAATTCAAATGCTCAGTACATTATATCTTATGCAATGTATACATGGGAAACGTCAAGATAACTTGAAATATAGAGGTAGGACGTAATTTGACACGAGAAAGAACGATTGTAATTGTTTCAGAGGTATCAAACACAGATACATGATGGAATAAAGTATTGTAATCGTTCTATGTATCTAATCAGATTTCAAGTAAAACTTTGTCTTTTTTACGATTTGAGACGTATTTACTCAGCATTAGACCTAGGAGGAGACTTTCCTTCGTTAAGGAATTCAATCGCTAGCTTCATTAATAACTGAAAATTAAAAGACGTTCAAATGCTCTGTACATTATATCTTATGCAATGTATACATAGAAAACGTCAAAATAACTTAAAATATAAAGGTAGGACGTAATTTGACACGAGAAAGAACGATTCTAAACGTTTCAGAGGTATCAAACACAGATATATGATGGAATTAGATTTTGTAATCGTTCTATGTATCTAATCAGATTTCAAGTAGAGCTCTGTCTTTTTCACGATTTGGGACGTATTTAATCTGTATTAGACCTAGGATGAGGCTTTCTACGTTCCGAAATTCAATCTATAGCTTCATTAGTAACTGAAAATTAAAAGACTTCCATATGCTCCGTACAGCATATCTTCAAAATATAGAGGTAGGACGTCATTTGACAGGGGAAAGAACGAATAAAAACGTTTCAGAGGTGTCAAACCCAGATATATGATGGACATAAGTTTTGTAATCGCTCTGTGTATCTAATCAGATTTAAAGTGAAGCTCTGTCTTTTTAACGATTTGAGACGTATTTACTCTGCATTAGACCTAGGAGGAGACTTTCCTTCGTTAAGGAATTCAGTCGCTAGCTTCATTAATAACTGAAAATTAAAAGACGTTCAAATGCTCTGTACATTATATCTTATGCAATGAATACATAGAAAACTTCAAGATATTTTAAAATATAGAGGTAGGACGTCATTCGACACGGGAAAGAACGATTCCAAACGTTTCGGAGGTATCCAACACAGATATATGATGGAATTCAATTTAGTAATCGTTCTATGTATCTAATCAGATTTCAAGTGAAGCTCTGTCTTTTTTACGATTTAAGACGTATTTACTCCGTATTAGACCTAGGATGAGACTTTCCTTCGTTCAGGAATTCAATCGATAGCGTCATTAATAACTGAAAAATAAAAGACGTTCTAATGCGCTGTACATTATATCTTATTCAATGTATACATAGAAAACATCAAGATAACTTAGAATATAGAGGTAGGACGTAATTTGACACGAGAAAGAGCGATTCCTAACGTTTTGGAGGTATCAAACACAGATATATGATGGAATTCAATTTAGTAATCGTTCTATGTATCTAATCAGATTTCAAGTGGAGCTTTGTATTTTTTACGATTTAAGACGTATTTACTCCGTATTAGACCTAGGATGAGACTTTCCTTCGTTCAGGAATTCAATCGATAGCGTCATTAATAACTGAAAAATAAAAGACGTTCTAATGCGCTGTACATTATATCTTATTCAATGTATACATAGAAAACATCAAGATAACTTAGAATATAGAGGTAGGACGTAATTTGACACGAGATAGAACGATTTCTAACGTTTCGGAGGTATCCGACACAGATATATGATGGAATTAAATTTTGTAATCGTTCTATGTATCTAAACAGATTTCAAGTGGAGCTTTGTATTTTTATGATTTGAGACGAGGTTACTCTGTATTAGACCTAGGATAAGGCTTCCCTTCGTTTATTAATTCAATCGATAGCTTCATTAATAACTGAAAATTAAAAGACGCTCAAATGCACTGTACATTATATCTTATGCAATGTATACATAGAAAACGTCAAGATAACTTGAAATATAGAGGTAGGACGTAATTTGACACGAGAAAGAGCGATTCCTAACGTTTCGGAGGTATCCAACACAGATATATGTTGGAATTAAATTTTGTAATCGTTCTATGTATCTTATCAGATTTCAAGCGGAGTTTTGTATTTTTTACGATTTGAGACGTAGTTACTCTGTATTAGAACTAGGATGAGGCTTCCTTTCGTTCAGGAATTCAATCAATAGCTTCATTAATAGCTGAAAACTAAAAGACGTTCAAATGCTCTGTACATTATATCTTATGCAATGTATACATAGGAAACGTCAAGATTACTCAAAATATAGAGGTAGGACGTAATTTGACACGCGAAAGAACGATTCCTAACGTTTCGGAGGTATCAAACACAGATATATGATGGAATTAAATTTTGTAATCGTTCTATGTATCTAATCAGATTTCAGGTGCAGCTATGTCTTTTTTACGATTTGAGACGTATTTACTCTGTATTAGACCTAGGATGAGACTTTCCTTCTTTCAGGAATTCAATCGATAGCTTCATTAATAACTGAAAATTAAAAGACGTTCTAATGCGCTGTACATTATATCTTATGCAATGTATACATAGAAAGCGTCAAGATAACTTAAAATATGGAGGCAGGACGTAATTTGACCCGAGAAAGAACAGTTCCAAACGTTTCAGAGGTATCAAACGCAGATATATGATGGAATAAAGTTCGGTGTTCGATCTGTGTATCTAATCAGATTTCAAGTGAAGCTTTGTCTTTTCTACGATTTGAGGCGTATTTAGTGTGTATTAGACATATTATGAGACTCTCCTTCGTTCAGGAATTCAATCGCTATCTTCATTAATAACTGAAAATTAAAAGACGTTCTAATGCGCTGTACATTATATCTTATGCAATGTATACATAGAAAACGTCAAGATAACTCAAAATGTAGAGGTAGGACGTCCTTTGACACGGGAAAGAGCGATTCCAAACGTTTCAGAATTATCAAACACAGATATATGATGGACTTAACTTTTGTGTTCGATCTGTGTATCTAATCAGATTTCAAGTTGAGCTTTGTCTTTTTTACGATTTTAGACGTAGTTACTCTGTATTAGACCTAGGATGAGACTTTCCTCCGTTCTGGAATACTATTGATAGCTTCATTAATAACTGAAAATTAAAAGACGTTCAAATGCTCTGTACTTTATATCTTATGCAATGTATACATAGGAAACGTCAAGATTACTCAAAATATAGAGGTAGGACGTAATTTGACACGCGAAAGAACGATTCCTAACGTTTCGGAGGTATCAAACACAGATATATGATGGAATTAAATTTTGTAATCGTTCTATGTATCTAATCAGATTTCAAGTGAAGCTCTGTCTTTTTCACGATTTGAGACGTATTTAGTCTGTATTAGACCTTGGATGAGGCTCCCCTTCGTTCAGGAATTCAAACGCTAGCTTCATTAATAACTGAAAATTAAAAGACGTTCTAATGCGCTGTACATTATATCTAATGCAATGTATACATAGTAAACGTCAAGATAACTCAAAATATAGAGGTAGGACGTAATTTGACACGCGAAAGAAGGATTCCTAACGTTTCGGAGGTATCAAACACAGATATATGATGGAATTAACCTTTGTAACCGTTCTATGTATCTAATCATATTTCAAACGGAGCTCTGTCTTTTCTACGATTTGAGACGTATTTACTTTGTACTAGACCTAGGATGAGACTTTCCTTCGTTCAGGAATTCAATCGATAGCTTCATTAATAACTGAAAATAAAAAGTCGTTCACATGCGCTGTACATTATATCTTATGCAATGTATACATAGAAAACGTCAAGATAACTCAAAATGTAGAGGTAGGACGTCCTTTGACACGGGAAAGAGCGATTCCAAACGTTTCAGAATTATCAAACACAGATATATGATGGAATTAACTTTTGTGTTCGATCTGTGTATCTAATCAGATTTCAAGTTGAGCTTTGTCTTTTTTACGATTTAAGACGTAGTTACTCTGTATTAGACCTAGGATGAGACTTTCCTCCGTTCTGGAACACTATTGATAGCTTCATTAATAACTGAAAATTAAAAGACGTTCAAATGCTCTGTACATTATATCTTATGCAATGTATAGATAGCAAACGTCAAGATTACTCAAAATATAGAGGTAGGACGTAATTTGACACGCGAAAGAACGATTCCTAACGTTTCGGAGGTATCAAACACAGATATATGATGGAATTAACTTTTGTAACCGTTCTATGTATCTGATCAGATTTCAAGTGGAGCTTTGTCTTTTTTACGATTTGAGACGTAGTTACTTTGTATTAGACCTAGGATGAGGCTTCCCTTCGTTCAGGAATTCAATCGATAGCTTCATTAATAACTGAAAATTAAAAGTCGTTCAAATGCGCTGTACATTATATCTTTTGCAATGTATACATAGAAAACGTCAAGACTACTCAAAATAAAGAGGTAGGATGTAATCTGACACGAGAAGGAACGATTCCAAACGTTTCAGACGTATCACACACAGTTATATGATGGAATTAACTTTTGTAACCGTTCTATGTATCTGATCAGATTTCAAGTTCAGCTTTGTCTTTTTTACGATTTGAGACGTAGTTACTTTGTATTAGACCTAGGATGAGGCTTCCCTTCGTTCAGGAATTCAATCGATAGCTTCATTAATAACTGAAAATTAAAAGTCGTTCAAATGCGCTGTACATTATATCTTATGCAATGTATACATAGTAAAGGTCAAGACTACTCAAAATATACAGGTAGTACGTAATCTGACACGAGAAAGGACGATTCTAAACGTTTCAGAGGTATCAAACACAGATATATGATGGAATTAGATTTTGTAATCGTTCTATGTATCTAATCAGATTTCTAGTAGAGCTCTGTCATTTTCACGATTTGGGACGTATATAATCTGTATTAGACCTAGGATGAGGCTTTCTTCGTTCAGAAATTCAATCAATAGCTCCATTAATAACTGATAATTAAAAGACTTCCAAATGCTATGTAAAGCATATCTTCAAAATATAGAGGTAGGACGTCATTTGACAGGGGAAAGAACGAATAAAAACGTTTCAGAGGTGTCAAACCCAGATATATGATGGACATAAGTTTTGTAATCGTTCTGTGTATCTAATCAGATTTAAAGTGAAGCTCTGTATTTTTAACGATTTGGGACGTATTTAATCTGTATTAGACCTAGGATGAGGCTTTCTACGTTCCGAAATTCAATCTATAGCTTCATTAGTAACTGAAAATTAAAAGACTTCCATATGCTCCGTACAGCATATCTTCAAAATAAAGAGGTAGGACGTCATTTGACAGGGAAAGAACGAATAAAAACGTTTCAGAGGTATCAAACCCAGATACATGATGGAAATATGTTTTGTAATTGTTCTGTGTATCCAATCAGATTTCAAGTGAAGCTCTGTCTTTTTTACGATTTGGGACGTATTTACCCTGTATTAGACCAAGGATGAGGCTTCCCTTCGTTTAGGAATTCAATCGATAGCTTCATTAATAACTGAAAATTAAAAGACGCTCAAATGCGCTGTACATTATATCTTATGCAATGTATACATAGAGAACGTCAAGATAACTTGAAATATAGAGGTAGGACGTAATTTGACACGAGAAAGAGCGATTCCTAACGTTTCGGAGGTATCAAACACAGATATATGATGGAATTCAATTTAGTAATCGTTCCATGTATCTAATCAGATTTCAAGTGGAGCTTTGTCTTTTTTACGATTTAAGACGTATTTACTCCGTATTAGACCTAGGATGAGACTTTCCTTCGTTCAGGAATTCAATCGATAGCTTCATGAATAACTGAAAAATAAAAGACGTTCTAATGCGCTGCACATTATATCTTATGCAATGTATACATAGAAAACGTCAAGATAACTTGAAATATTTAGGTAGGACGTAATTTGACACGAGAAAGAGCGATTCCTAACGTTTCGGAGGTATCAAACACAGATATATGATGGAATTCAATTTAGTAATCGTTCTATGTATCTAATCAGATTTCAAGTGGAGCTTTGTCTTTTTTACGATTTAACACGTATTTACTCCGTATTAGACCTAGGATGAGACTTTCCTTCGTTCAGGAATTCAATCGATAGCGTCATTAATAACTGAAAATTAAAAGACTTCCATATGCTCCGTACAGCATATCTTCAAAATATAGAGGTAGGACATCATTTGACAGGGGAAAGAACGAATAAAAACGTTTCAGAGGTGTCAAACCCAGATATATGATGGACATAAGTTTTGTAATCGTTCTGTGTATCTTATCAGGTTTAAAGTGAAGCTCTGTCTTTTTAACAATTTGGGACATATTTACTCTGTATTAGACCTAGAATGAGACTTTCCTTCGTTCAGGAATTCAATCGCTACCTTCATTAATAACTGAAAATTAAAAGACGTTCAAATGCTCTGTACTTTATATCTTATGCAATGTATACATGGAAAACGTCAAGATTACTCAAAATATAGAGGTAAGACGTAATTTGACACGCGAAAGAACGATTCCTAACGTTTCGGAGGTATCCAAGACAGATATATGTTGGAATTAAATTTTGTAATCGTTCTATGTATCTAATCAGATTTCAAGTGCAGCTTTGTCTTTTTTACTATTTGAGACGTAGTTACTCTGTATTAGACCTAGGATGAGGCTTCTCCTTGTTTAGGAATTCAATCGATAGCTTCATTATTAACTGAAAATTAAAAGACGTTCAAATGCGCTGTACATTATATCTTATGCAATGTATACATAGAAAACTTCAAGATATTTTAAAATATAGAGGTAGGACGTCATTCGACACGGGAAAGAACGATTCCAAACGTTTCAGGTGTTTCAAACACAGATATATGATGGAATAAAGTTTTGTGTTCGATCTGTGTATCTAATCAGATTTCAAGTGGAGCTTTGTCTTTTTTACGATTTAAGACGTATTCAGTCTGTATTAGACCTAGGATGAGGCTTCCTACGTTCAGAAATTCAATCTATAGCTTCATTAGTAACTGAAAATTAAAAGACGTTCAAATGCTCTGTACATTATATCTTATGGAATGTAGACATAGGAAACGTCAAGATGACTTGAAATATAGAGGTAGGGCGTAACTTGACACGAGAAAGAACAATTCCAAACGTTTCAGAGGTATCAAACGCAGATAAATGATGGAATTGAGTTTTGTAATCGTTCTATGTATCTAATCAGATTTCAAGTGAAGCTCTGTCTTTTTTACGATTTGGGACGTATTTACTCCGTATTAGACCAAGGATGAGACTTTCCTTCGTTCAGGAATTCAATCAATAGCTTCATTAATAACTGAAAATTAAAAGACGTTCAAATGCTCTGTACATTATATCTTATGCAATGTATACATAGAAAACGTCAAAATAACTTAAAATATAAAGGTAAGACGTAATTTGACACGAGAAACAACGATTCTAAACGTTTCAGAGGTATCAAACACAGATATATGATGGAATTAGATTTTGTAATCGTTCTATGTATCTAATCAGATTTCAAGTAGAGCTCTGTCTTTTTCACGATTTGGGACGTATTTAATCTGTATTAGACCTAGAATGAGGCTTTCTACGTTCAGAAATTCAATCTATAGCTTCATTAGTAACTGAAAATTAAAAGACGTTCAAATGCTCTGTACTTTATATCTTATGCAATGTATACATAGGAAACGTCAAGATTACTCAAAATATAGAGGTAGGACGTAATCTGACACGAGAAGGAACGATTCCAAACGTTTCAGAGGTATCAAACACAGATATATGATGGAATAAAGGTGTGTGTTCGATCTGTGTATCTAATCAGATTTCAAGTGAAGCTCTGTCTTTTTTACGATTCGGGACGTATTTACTCCGTATTAGACCTAGGATGAGACTTTCCTTCGTTCAGGAATTCAATCGATAGCTTCATTTTTAACTGAAAATTAAAAGACGTTCAAATGCTCTGTACATTATATCTTATGGAATGTAGACATAGGAAACGTCAAGATGACTTGAAATATAGAGGTAGGGCGTAATTTGAGACGAGAAGGAACAATTCCAAACGTTTCAGAGGTATCAAACGCAGATATATGATGGAATTAAGTTTTGTAATCGTTCTATGTATCTAATCAGATTTCAAGTGGAGCTTTGTCTTTTTTACGATTTGAGACCTATTTACTCTGTATTAGACCTAGGATGAGACTTTCCTTCGCTTAGGAATTCAATCGATAGCTTCATTAATAACTGAAAATTAAAAGACGTTCAAATGCTCTGTACATTATATCTTATGCAATGTATACATAGAAAACGTCAAGATAACTTAAAAAATAGAGGTTGGACGTCATTTGACATGCGAAAGAACGATTGAAAACGTTTCAGAGATATCAAACACAGATATATGATGGAATTCAATTTAGTAATCGTTCTATGTATCTAATCAGATTTCAAGTGGAGCTTCGTCTTTTTTACGATTTAAAACGTATTTACTCCGTATTAGACCTAGGATGAGACTTTCCTTCGTTCAGGAATTCAATCAATAGCTTCATTAATAACTGAAAATTAAAAGACGTTCAAATGCTCTGTACATTATATCTTATGCAATGTATACATAGAAAACGTCAAAATAACTTAAAATATAAAGGTAAGACGTAATTTGACACGAGAAACAACGATTCTAAACGTTTCAGAGGTATCAAACACAGATATATGATGGAATTAACTTTTGTAACCGTTCTATGTATCTAATCATATTTCAAACGGAGCTTTGTCTTTTCTACGATTTGAGACGTATTTACTTTGTACTAGACCTAGGATGAGACTTTCCTTCGTTCAGGAATTCAATCGATAGCTTCATTAATAACTGAAAATTAAAAGTCGTTCAAATGCCCTGTACATTATATCTTATGCAATGTATACATAGAAAACGTCAAGATAACTCAAAATGTAGAGGTAGGACGTCATTTGACACGGGAAAGAGCGATTCCAAACGTTTCAGAGGTATCAAACACAGATATATGATGGAATTAACTTTTGTGTTCGATCTGTGTATCTAATCAGATTTCAAGTGGAGCTTTGTCTTTTTAACGATTTGAGACGTATTTACTCTGTATTAGACCTAGGATGAGACTTTCCTTCTTTCAGGAATTCAATCGATAGCTTCATTAATAACTGAAAATTAAAAGACGTTCTAATGCGCTGTACATTATATCTTATGCAATGTATACATAGAAAGCGTCAAGATAACTAAAAATGTAGAGGTAGGACGTCATTCGACACGGGAAAGAACGATTCCAAACGTTTCCGATGTATCAAACACAGATATATGATGGAATAAAGTTGTGTGTTCGATCTGTGTATCTAATCAGATTTCTAGTGCAGCTTTGTCTTTTTTCACGATTTGAGACGTATTTACTCTGTATTAGACCTGTGATGAGACTTTCCTTCGTTCAGGAATTCAATCGGTAGCTTCATTAATAACTGAAAACTAAAAGACGTTCAAATGCGCTGTACAGTATATCTTATGGAATGTATACATAGGAAACGTCAAGATGACTCAAAATATAGAGGTAGGACGTAATTTGACACGAGAAAGAGCGATTCCTGACGTTTCGGAGGTACCAAACGCAGATATATGATGGAATTAAATTTTGTAATCGTTCTATGTATCTAATCAGATTTCAAGTGAAGCTCTGTCTTTTTCACGATTTGAGACGTATTTAGTCTGTATTAGACCTAGGATGAGGCTCCCCTTCGTTCAGGAATTCATACGCTAGCTTCATTAATAACTGAAAATTAAAAGACGTTCTAATGCGCTGTACATTATATCTTATGCAATGTATACATAGTAAACGTCAAGATAACTCAAAATATAGAGGTAGGACGTAATTTGACGCGCGAAAGAAGGATTCCTAACAATTCGGAGGTATCAAACACAGATATATGATGGAATTAACTTTTGTAACCGTTCTATGTATCTAATCATATTTCAAACGGAACTTTGTCTTTTCTACGATTTGAGACGTATTTACTTTGTACTAGACCTAGGATGAGACTTTCCTTCGTTCAGGAATTCAATCGATAGCTTCATTAATAACTGAAAATTAAAAGTCGTTCAAATGCCCTGTACATTATATCTTATGCAATGTATACATAGAAAACGTCAAGATAACTCAAAATGTAGAGGTAGGACGTCCTTTGACACGGGAAAGAGCGATTCCAAACGTTTCAGAGGTATCAAACACAGATATATGATGGAATTAACTTTTGTGTTCGATCTGTGTATCTAATCAGATTTCAAGTGGAGCTTTGTCTTTTTAACGATTTGAGACGTATTTACTCTGTATTAGACCTAGGATGAGACTTTCCTTCTTTCAGGAATTCAATCGATAGCTTCATTAATAACTGAAAATTAAAAGACGTTCTAATGCGCTGTACATTATATCTTATGCAATGTATACATAGAAAGCGTCAAGATAACTAAAAATATAGAGGTAGGACGTCATTCGACACGGGAAAGAACGATTCCAAACGTTTCCGATGTATCAAACACAGATATATGATGGAATAAAGTTGTGTGTTCGATCTGTGTATCTAGTCAGATTTCTAGTGCAGCTTTGTCTTTTTTCACGATTTGAGACGTATTTACTCTGTATTAGACCTGTGATGAGACTTTCCTTCGTTCAGGAATTCAATCGGTAGCTTCATTAATAACTGAAAACTAAAAGACGTTCAAATGCGCTGTACAGTATATCTTATGGAATGTATACATAGGAAACGTCAAGATGACTCAAAATATAGAGGTAGGACGTAATTTGACACGAGAAAGAGCGATTCCTAACGTTTCGGAGGTACCAAACGCAGATATATGATGGAATTAAATTTTGTAATCGTTCTATGTATCTAATCAGATTTCAAGTGAAGCTCTGTCTTTTTCACGATTTGAGACGTATTTAGTCTGTATTAGACCTAGGATGAGGCTCCCCTTCGTTCAGGAATTCATACGCTAGCTTCATTAATAACTGAAAATTAAAAGACGTTCTAATGCGCTGTACATTATATCTTATGCAATGTATACATAGTAAACGTCAAGATAACTCAAAATATAGAGGTAGGACGTAATTTGACGCGCGAAAGAAGGATTCCTAACAATTCGGAGGTATCAAACACAGATATATGATGGAATTAACTTTTGTAACCGTTCTATGTATCTAATCATATTTCAAACGGAACTTTGTCTTTTCTACGATTTGAGACGTATTTACTTTGTACTAGACCTACGATGAGACTTTCCTTCGCTCAGGAATTCAATCGATAGCTTCATTAATAACTGAAAATTAAAAGTCGTTCAAATGCCCTGTACATTATATCTTATGCAATGTATACATAGAAAACGTCAAGATAACTCAAAATGTAGAGGTAGGACGTCCTTTGACACGGGAAAGAGCGATTCCAAACGTTTCAGAGGTATCAAACACAGATATATGATGGAATTAACTTTTGTGTTCGATCTGTGTATCTAATCAGATTTCAAGTGGAGCTTTGTCTTTTTAACGATTTGAGACGTATTTACTCTGTATTAGACCTAGGATGAGACTTTCCTTCTTTCAGGAATTCAATCGATAGCTTCATTAATAACTGAAAATTAAAAGACGTTCTAATGCGCTGTACATTATATCTTATGCAATGTATACATAGAAAGCGTCAAGATAACTAAAAATATAGAGGTAGGACGTCATTCGACACGGGAAAGAACGATTCCAAACGTTTCCGATGTATCAAACACAGATATATGATGGAATAAAGTTGTGTGTTCGATCTGTGTATCTAGTCAGATTTCTAGTGCAGCTTTGTCTTTTTTCACGATTTGAGACGTATTTACTCTGTATTAGACCTGTGATGAGACTTTCCTTCGTTCAGGAATTCAATCGGTAGCTTCATTAATAACTGAAAACTAAAAGACGTTCAAATGCGCTGTACAGTATATCTTATGGAATGTATACATAGGAAACGTCAAGATGACTCAAAATATAGAGGTAGGACGTAATTTGACACGAGAAAGAGCGATTCCTAACGTTTCGGAGGTACCAAACGCAGATATATGATGGAATTAAATTTTGTAATCGTTCTATGTATCTAATCAGATTTCAAGTGAAGCTCTGTCTTTTTCACGATTTGAGACGTATTTAGTCTGTATTAGACCTAGGATGAGGCTCCCCTTCGTTCAGGAATTCATACGCTAGCTTCATTAATAACTGAAAATTAAAAGACGTTCTAATGCGCTGTACATTATATCTTATGCAATGTATACATAGGAAACGTCAAGATGACTCAAAATATAGAGGTAGGACGTAATTTGACACGAGAAAGAGCGATTCCTAACGTTTCGGAGGTACCAAACGCAGATATATGATGGAATTAAATTTTGTAATCGTTCTATGTATCTAATCAGATTTCAAGTGAAGCTCTGACTTTTTCACGATTTGGGACGTATTTACTCTGTATTAGACCCAGGATTAGACTTTTCTTCGTTCAGGAATTCAATCTCTACCTTCATTAATAACTGAAAATTAGAAGACGTTCAAATACTCTTTACATCATATCTTATGCAATATATACATAGAAATCGTCAAGATAACTCAAAATATAGAGGTAGGACGTAATCTGACACGAGAAAGAACGATTCCAAACGTTTCAGATGTAACAATTACAGATATATGATAGAATAAAGTATTGTGTTCGGTCTGTGTATCTAATCAGATTTCAAGTGCAGCTTTGTCTTTTTTACGATTTCAGACGTAGTTACTCTGTATTAGGCCTAGGATGAGACTTTTCTTCGTTCAGGAATTCAATCTCTATCTTCATTAATAGCTGAAAACTAAAAGACGTTTAAATGCTCTGTACATTATATCTTATGCAATGTATACATAGGAAACGTCAAGATTACCCAAAATATAGAGGTAGGACTTAATTTGACACGCGAAAGAACGATTCTAAACGTTTCAGAGGTATCAAACACAGATATATGATGGAGTTAGATTTTGTAATCGTTCTATGTATCTAATCAGATTTCAAGTAGAGCTCTGTCTTTTTCACGTTTTGGGACGTATTTAATCTGTATTAGACCTAGCATGAGGCTTTCTACGTTCAGAAATTCAATCTATAGCTTCATTAGTAACTGAAAATCAAAAGACTTCCAAATGCTCCGTACAGCATATCTTCAAAATATAGAGGTAGGACGTCATTTGACAGGGAAAGGACGAATAAAAACGTTTCAGAGGTGTCAAACCCAGATATATGATGGACATAAGTTTTGTAATCGTTCTGTGTATCTTATCAGGTTTAAAGTGAAGCTCTGTCTTATTAACAATTTGGGACATATTTACTCTGTATTAGACCTAGAATGAGACTTTCCTTCGTTCAGGAATTCAATCGCTAGCTTCATTAATAACTGAAAATTAAAAGACGTTCAAATGCTCTGTACTTTATATCTTATGCAATGTATACATAGGAAACGTCAAGATTAATCAAAATATAGAGGTAGGACGTAATTTGACACGCGAAAGAACGATTCCAAACGCTTCAGATGTTTCAAACACAGAGATATGATGGAATTAAATTTTGTAATCGTTCTATGTATCTAATCAGATTTCAAGTGGAGCTTTGTCTTTTTTACGATTTTAGGCGTAGTTACTCTGTATTAGACCTAGGATGAGGCTTCCCTTCGTTTTGGAATTCATTCGATAGCCTCATTAATAACTGATAATTAAAAGACTTCCATATGCTGCGTACAGCATATCTTCAAAATATAGAGGTAGGGCGTCATTTGACAGGGGAAAGAACGAATAAAAACGTTTCAGAGGTGTCAAACCCAGATATATGATGGACATAAGTTTTGTAATCGTTCTGTGTATCTAATCAGATTAAAAGTGAAGCTCTGTCTTTTTAACAATTTGGGACATATTTACTCTGTATTAGACCTAGAATGAGACTTTGATTCGTTCAGGAATTCAATCGCTAGCTTCATTAATAACTGAAAATTAAAAGACGTTCAAATGCTCTGTACTTTATATCTTATGCAATGTATACATAGGAAACGTCAAGATAACTTAAAAAATAGAGGTTGGACGTCATTTGACATGCGAAAGAACGATTATAAACGTTTCAGAGGTATCAAACACAGATATATGATGGAATTCAATTTTGTAATCGTTCTATGTATCTAATCAGATTTCAAGTGGAGCTTTGTCTTTTTTACGATTTAAGACGTATTTACTCTGTATTAGACATAGGATGAGACTTTCCTTCGTTCAGGAATTCAATCGATATCTTCATTAATAACTGAAAATTAAATGATGTTCAAATGCTCTGTACATTATATCTTATGGAATGTATACATATGAAACGTCAAGATGACTTAAAATATAGAGGTAGGACGTAACCTGACACGAGAAGGAACGATTCCAAACGTTTTAGAGGTATCAAACGCAAATATATGATGGAATTAAGTTTTGTAATCGTTCTATGTATCTAATTAGATTTCTAGTGCAGCTTTGTCTTTTTTCACGATTTGAGACGTATTTACTCTGTATTAGACCTGTGATGAGACTTTCCTTCGTTCAGGAATTCAATCGGTAGCTTCATTAATAACTGAAAACTAAAAGACGTTCAAATGCTCTGTACATTATATCTTATGCAATGTATACATAGAAAACGTCAAAATAACTTAAAATATAAATGTAAGACGTAATTTGACACGAGAAAAAACGATTCTAAACGTTTCAGAGGTATCAAACACAGATATATGATGGAATTAGATTTTGTAATCGTTCTATGTATCTAATCAGATTTCAAGTAGAGCTTTGTCTTTTTTACGATTTGAGACGTAGTTACTCTGTATTAGACCTAGGATGAGACTTTCCTTCGTTCAGGAATTCAATCGATAGCTTCATTAATAACTGAAAATTAAAAGACGTTCAAATGGTGTGTACATTATATCTTATGCAATGTATACATAGAAAACGTCAATATAACTTAAAAAATAGAGGTTGAACGTCATTTGACATGCGAAAGAACGATTAAAAACGTTTCAGAGGTATCAAACACAGATATATGATGGAATTCAATTTATTAATCGTTCTATGAATCTAATCAGATTTCAAGTGGAGCTTTGTATTTTTTACGATTTAAGACGTATTTACTCCGTATTAGACTTAGGATGAGACTTTCCTTCGTTCAGGAATTCAATCGATAGCTTCATTAATAACTGAAAATTAAAAGACGTTCAAACGCTCTGTACATTATATCTTATGCAATGTATACATAGAAAACGTCAAGATAACTTAAAAAATAGAGGTTGGACGTCATTTGACATGCGAAAGAACGATTATAAACGTTTCAGAGGTATCAAACACAGATATATGATGGAATAAAGTTTTGTGTTCGATCTGTGTATCTAATCAGATTTCAAGTGGAGCTCTGTCTTTTTCACGATTTGGGACGTATTTAATCTGTATTAGACCTAGGATGAGGCTTTCTACGTTCCGAAATTCAATCTATAGCTTCATTAGTAACTGAAAATTAAAAGACTTCCATATGCTCCGTACAGCATATCTTCAAAATATAGAGGTAGGACGTCATTTGACAGGGGAAAGAACGAATAAAAACGTTTCAGAGGTGTCAAACCCAGATATATGATGGACATAAGTTTTGTAATCGCTCTGTGTATCTAATCAGATTTAAAGTGAAGCTCTGTCTTTTTAACGATTTGAGACGTATTTACTCTGCATTAGACCTAGGAGGAGACTTTCCTTCGTTAAGGAATTCAGTCGCTAGCTTCATTAATAACTGAAAATTAAAAGACGTTCAAATGCTCTGTACATTATATCTTATGCAATAAATACATAGAAAACTTCAAGATATTTTAAAATATAGAGGTAGGACGTCATTCGACACGGGAAAGAACGATTCCAAACGTTTCGGAGGTATCCAACACAGATATATGATGGAATTCAATTTAGTAATCGTTCTATGTATCTAATCAGATTTCAAGTGAAGCTTTGTCTTTTTTACGATTTAAGACGTATTTACTCCGTATTAGACCTAGGATGAGACTTTCCTTCGTTCAGGAATTCAATCGATAGCGTCATTAATAACTGAAAAATAAAAGACGTTCTAATGCGCTGTACATTATATCTTATTCAATGTATACATAGAAAACATCAAGATAACTTAGAATATAGAGGTAGGACGTAATTTGACACGAGAAAGAGCGATTCCTAACGTTTTGGAGGTATCAAACACAGATATATGATGGAATTCAATTTAGTAATCGTTCTATGTATCTAATCAGATTTCAAGTGGAGCTTTGTATTTTTTACGATTTAAGACGTATTTACTCCGTATTAGACCTAGGATGAGACTTTCCTTCGTTCAGGAATTCAATCGATAGCGTCATTAATAACTGAAAAATAAAAGACGTTCTAATGCGCTGTACATTATATCTTATTCAATGTATACATAGAAAACATCAAGATAACTTAGAATATAGAGGTAGGACGTAATTTGACACGAGATAGAACGATTTCTAACGTTTCGGAGGTATCCGACACAGATATATGATGGAATTAAATTTTGTAATCGTTCTATGTATCTAAACAGATTTCAAGTGGAGCTTTGTATTTTTATGATTTGAGACGAGGTTACTCTGTATTAGACCTAGGATAAGGCTTCCCTTCGTTTATTAATTCAATCGATAGCTTCATTAATAACTGAAAATTAAAAGACGCTCAAATGCACTGTACATTATATCTTATGCAATGTATACATAGAAAACGTCAAGATAACTTGAAATATAGAGGTAGGACGTAATTTGACACGAGAAAGAGTGATTCCTAACGTTTCGGAGGTATCCAACACAGATATATGTTGGAATTAAATTTTGTAATCGTTCTATGTATCTTATCAGATTTCAAGCGGAGTTTTGTATTTTTTACGATTTGAGACGTAGTTACTCTGTATTAGACCTAGGATGAGACTTTCCTTCTTTCAGGAATTCAATCGATAGCTTCATTAATAACTGAAAATTAAAAGACGTTCTAATGCGCTGTACATTATATCTTATGCAATGTATACATAGAAAGCGTCAAGATAACTTAAAATATGGAGGCAGGACGTAATTTGACCCGAGAAAGAACAATTCCAAACGTTTCAGAGGTATCAAACGCAGATATATGATGGAATAAAGTTCGGTGTTCGATCTGTGTATCTAATCAGATTTCAAGTGAAGCTTTGTCTTTTCTACGATTTGAGGCGTATTTAGTGTGTATTAGACATATTATGAGACTCTCCTTCGTTCAGGAATTCAATCGCTATCTTCATTAATAACTGAAAATTAAAAGACGTTCTAATGCGCTGTACATTATATCTTATGCAATGTATACATAGAAAACGTCAAGATAACTCAAAATGTAGAGGTAGGACGTCCTTTGACACGGGAAAGAGCGATTCCAAACGTTTCAGAATTATCAAACACAGATATATGATGGACTTAACTTTTGTGTTCGATCTGTGTATCTAATCAGATTTCAAGTTGAGCTTTGTCTTTTTTACGATTTTAGACGTAGTTACTCTGTATTAGACCTAGGATGAGACTTTCCTCCGTTCTGGAATACTATTGATAGCTTCATTAATAACTGAAAATTAAAAGACGTTCAAATGCTCTGTACTTTATATCTTATGCAATGTATACATAGGAAACGTCAAGATCACTCAAAATATAGAGGTAGGACGTAATTTGACACGCGAAAGAACGATTCCTAACGTTTCAGAATTATCAAACACAGATATATGATGGAATTAACTTTTGTGTTCGATCTGTGTATCTAATCAGATTTCAAGTTGAGCTTTGTCTTTTTTACGATTTAAGACGTAGTTACTCTGTATTAGACCTAGGATGAGACTTTCCTCCGTTCTGGAATACTATTGATAGCTTCATTAATAACTGAAAATTAAAAGACGTTCAAATGCTCTGTACATTATATCTTATGCAATGTATAGATAGCAAACGTCAAGATTACTCAAAATATAGAGGTAGGACGTAATTTGACACGCGAAAGAACGATTCCTAACGTTTCGGAGGTATCAAACACAGATATATGATGGAATTAACTTTTGTAACCGTTCTATGTATCTGATCAGATTTCAAGTGGAGCTTTGTCTTTTTTACGATTTGAGACGTAGTTACTTTGTATTAGACCTAGGATGAGGCTTCCCTTCGTTCAGGAATTCAATCGATAGCTTCATTAATAACTGAAAATTAAAAGTCGTTCAAATGCGCTGTACATTATATCTTATGCAATGTATACATAGTAAAGGTCAAGACTACTCAAAATATACAGGTAGTACGTAATCTGACACGAGAAAGGACGATTCTAAACGTTTCAGAGGTATCAAACACAGATATATGATGGAATTAGATTTTGTAATCGTTCTATGTATCTAATCAGATTTCAAGTAGAGCTCTGTCATTTTCACGATTTGGGACGTATATAATCTGTATTAGACCTAGGATGAGGCTTTCTTCGTTCAGAAATTCAATCAATAGCTCCATTAATAACTGATAATTAAAAGACTTCCAAATGCTATGTAAAGCATATCTTCAAAATATAGAGGTAGGACGTCATTTGACAGGGGAAAGAACGAATAAAAACGTTTCAGAGGTGTCAAACCCAGATATATGATGGACATAAGTTTTGTAATCGTTCTGTGTATCTAATCAGATTTAAAGTGAAGCTCTGTATTTTTAACGATTTGGGACGTATTTAATCTGTATTAGACCTAGGATGAGGCTTTCTACGTTCCGAAATTCAATCTATAGCTTCATTAGTAACTGAAAATTAAAAGACTTCCATATGCTCCGTACAGCATATCTTCAAAATAAAGAGGTAGGACGTCATTTGACAGGGGAAAGAACGAATAAAAACGTTTCAGAGGTATCAAACCCAGATACATGATGGAAATATGTTTTGTAATTGTTCTGTGTATCCAATCAGATTTCAAGTGAAGCTCTGTCTTTTTTACGATTTGGGACGTATTTACCCTGTATTAGACCAAGGATGAGGCTTCCCTTCGTTTAGGAATTCAATCGATAGCTTCATTAATAACTGAAAATTAAAAGACGCTCAAATGCGCTGTACATTATATCTTATGCAATGTATACATAGAGAACGTCAAGATAACTTGAAATATAGAGGTAGGACGTAATTTGACACGAGAAAGAGCGATTCCTAACGTTTCGGAGGTATCAAACACAGATATATGATGGAATTCAATTTAGTAATCGTTCTATGTATCTAATCAGATTTCAAGTGGAGCTTTGTCTTTTTTACGATTTAAGACGTATTTACTCCGTATTAGACCTAGGATGAGACTTTCCTTCGTTCAGGAATTCAATCGATAGCTTCATGAATAACTGAAAAATAAAAGACGTTCTAATGCGCTGTACATTATATCTTATGCAATGTATACATAGAAAACGTCAAGATAACTTGAAATATTTAGGTAGGACGTAATTTGACACGAGAAAGAGCGATTCCTAACGTTTCGGAGGTATCAAACACAGATATATGATGGAATTCAATTTAGTAATCGTTCTATGTATCTAATCAGATTTCAAGTGGAGCTTTGTCTTTTTTACGATTTAACACGTATTTACTCCGTATTAGACCTAGGATGAGACTTTCCTTCGTTCAGGAATTCAATCGATAGCATCATTAATAACTGAAAATTAAAAGACTTCCATATGCTCCGTACAGCATATCTTCAAAATATAGAGGTAGGACATCATTTGACAGGGGAAAGAACGAATAAAAACGTTTCAGAGGTGTCAAACCCAGATATATGATGGACATAAGTTTTGTAATCGTTCTGTGTATCTTATCAGGTTTAAAGTGAAGCTCTGTCTTTTTAACAATTTGGGACATATTTACTCTGTATTAGACCTAGAATGAGACTTTCCTTCGTTCAGGAATTCAATCGCTACCTTCATTAATAACTGAAAATTAAAAGACGTTCAAATGCTCTGTACTTTATATCTTATGCAATGTATACATGGAAAACGTCAAGATTACTCAAAATATAGAGGTAGGACGTAATTTGACACGCGAAAGAACGATTCCTAACGTTTCGGAGGTATCCAAGACAGATATATGTTGGAATTAAATTTTGTAATCGTTCTATGTATCTAATCAGATTTCAAGTGCAGCTTTGTCTTTTTTACTATTTGAGACGTAGTTACTCTGTATTAGACCTAGGATGAGGCTTCTCCTTGTTTAGGAATTCAATCGATAGCTTCATTATTAACTGAAAATTAAAAGACGTTCAAATGCGCTGTACATTATATCTTATGCAATGTATACATAGAAAACTACGGAGTATTTGTAGAATCTGCAAGGTGGAGCATTGAAGCCAACAATTCAACGTTTAATATCCAAACACAATGATAGAATGGCTCTCTAGATATAAATCCAGTTTGATAGGAGTTTACTTTTTAAACAGTATCCAACTGTGAACTAAATGGCCTACTCAAGTGAATGTATAACTTCATCATCATTTGAAATCCAAAGAACATTCAAAATGCTCTGTGCACATTATATCTTTATGGAATGTAAATAGGAATGTAAATGGGAATGTAATAGTAGACAAAAGACAATTCAACGTTTGAAATGAACGCAAATAAATGAAATGAATGTGAAATGGTCTATGTATTCAATTCAATTCAAGTGAAACTCTATTTTACAAAAAGAGTGTTTCAACATATTCATATGACAAAGGACATAGTTCAAATCAAATAAATCCTTCAATGACTGAAATCAAAGAATTCAATGTCTATGTCTATCCAAATGTACTGAATGCCTCAGAATCACTCAAAATATTCATTCAATCTGCTTCTGTGAAAGTGTTCATCTCATCTCGTTTGCAATAGTTTTTCGATGGCTTTTGATTGACTTCTTTATAATCCTCCGAAGTGGAAAACTGGAATTGGAAATCACGTCTAGTTTATTTGAATATTTTAATAATTTGAATATTTCTTGTAGTTTATTTAACCAACATTCTTTGCTTTCTTCCTTACCTTTATGCAATAGAATCTTTTTCCTGATGTGATGCTTTCAACTAACTAATTGGAAATATCTTCCTTTCTTCAAACAAACAAACAGTGCTATGTCACCCCTATTGATTTTTACACTTTCGTTTGAAACACTTATTTGTAAAAGTTATGCGTAATGTACTCCAATATAGGTAATGGGAATGATCACTTCCATAATGGCATTCAACATCTATGAATGTGTTTCTATTGAAACAAACAGCATTCATATTTTTTTCTTCCTTTTCATATGATTCTGATTCAATTCACTTCCATGTGAATGTGTTTATCCTGATGAATGAATTCACAATGTTTTTCATCCAATTGTTTGATTGATTCTCAGTAGTTCAATTTGTCAGTGTTTCCTCCTCCCGTAACGCACCT